>PVKA01054786.1:0-10612 GCA_004027165.1 Ctenomys sociabilis
CAGGGAAGCCTCGGGGCAGGGCTGGAGCCCCCGTAGCATCCCCAGATGTGGGATATTTGAGGATCAAGTTCCCATGATGCCAAGGCAATGGGAATGGAGAGAGAAGCCAGAGAGAAATACAAGGCACTGCCATCCCCTTGGGTCTTATCTAGGGGCCATGAAGAGCAGGTGAAGATTGATCTGCATGCTAAGGAAAACCTGGGAAGTAGACTCTACGGAAGATGTTCTGCAAAGAGAAACAGAGGACGAGTGTCTGTTGGAGAGCTGTTCTTGCCATTGGGCAATAATTACGAAGCACACAGGGGTTTCCGTATTTTCAGTATTCATTCAATTTCACACATTAACATAACTTATCTTTTCTCTTTTCTTCTTTTCTCCTTTGTATGACTATCAACCTAACTGTTGTACTATTATTTCTATATTTCCCCTGGTAGGTCATGGATGCTTGAATAAGAAGTCAGTGAGGGAGATTAAGGAAAGTGGGTGGATTTGAGAAATGGCCCAAGATTCCAGCTCGTCTTTGGGACCCAGACTGTCACAAGCCTTCCTCCTGAAAATTGCTTCTGAAGCAGTCATTTCCCTCCTCACTGCACCTGGAGTAACAGTCAATTGGCGACTAATATTGTCATCTTGAATCTGCTTCTAGCCAAACCTAAAATTCATCAAGATTTCAAAAAAATCTGTGAAGCTTCTCAAGAATACTAACTCCCACACTCAACCCTAAATATCTTTATTCACAAAGAAAAAGGGAAAAAATGTACACTTCGTACAAATATTCTGGATAATTCAGATTATGGTTATTTATCCACCTTACTTGGTTTAGCAGCACTTATCCTAAATCTGAAAAGCAGATTAGGCATGGAGATAGGGACTTAGCAGTCATTAGTGTGCATCACCGAATGGAACCTGTGCCTGTGGGTGCAGCTGGGGGCAGAGCAGTGCAGAAAAGCAAGGCTGTCACCCGTGTGACTGACCTCTGGAAGACAAAAAAGGAAGAGAAAGTGCAAGAATGAAAAAAAGTCTGCAGCTCTGTCAATAAATTCCAATGGAAGGGTTTCAAAAAAGGCTTAGGCACATGTTCTTTCCTTGAGCACTACGATAGGGTCTTCTCCTTTTGATGTTGGGACATAGCAGGGAATAAATGTACAAAAATTCCTGCTGATATGGGACATACAATCTAACTAGGGCAATCTGAGAAAAGAGACCACTTTTAATGGAGTGTTACTTCGTGGGTTGAGAATGAATGAACAGAAGTGGAGAAGCCAGGAGGAGAAAACCGGATTAACATTTTCTAGATGGCCTTGAAAGAGGAAAGGGAGAGTTCCCTGTGGTGTTTCCTTACCACTTACTTCTAAGCTGTGGGACTTCAGAAACACTGCACGAAGTGAAAACCCAATTTTGAATCCTAACAAATAAAATTATAGATGTTTCAAGAACTAAAATACATCGAAGTCCCTGGAACAGGAAGAACAAAACTAGAACATTTTTGCAGGCTCATCTGATTGCATATGACAATAATTCTTCACTTTCCAGAAAATAATTATTTGCAGTACAGTTGAGAGCCAGTAAAAACAAATAAACAAAATGCTAGTTAATAATAGGCAGAAAATTATGAATTAATATTCTATAAAGCTATTGTGAGATTTTGTAGGAAAACAGGGAGAAAAGCATTCAATAGTAACTCAGACGTAAAAATACGTGCTCTCCACTCATTTCCTTTCTTTGATTCCTTATTTTTCCCGATCTTTGCTCATTGGTAGTAAAAACCACCTCAAATCAGAAAAACTAGCTGGAAGCTCACACTACGCATTTCATACAAACTAGTAGAAATCTGGAAGTGCACCGAAATCAAGACATAAAATGCATTCTGTTAGCCAGAGTAGAGCTCCGGCAGAAGCAGGTTCCATGTCCTATGTGTTCAACTTTGAGGGAACAATTTTTGGTAATCAATATAAGTGGTTCTCAGTATTACACTCTGAACTCTTCCATGATTTTTGCAACAGATCAATCAAAATTCCAAATATTTGTGGAGTACTTGACAGTATTCTCAGCAAAATTGCACTCCATTGGAAACCAACCTGGAAAAATAAATACAAGGGAACTATGAGGGAATTCAGAAATAAAATAAGAGTACATTTAGTTCTTACACTAAATAAATGTCAGATGAACTGATGACATTAAGACCAATGGGGAGCCACGTGGAGATGTGAAAAAAATAGGAAACTGTTTCTAATATAGAAGACCCTGTTTTTCTAACAGGATAGAAAATCCAGAAGTTATAAAATTTTAAAACTGTGTAATAAAGCTATTACTGTAAGTTAAGTGAAAAGAAACATTATTATTATTATGATAGAATTTCCAAAAATGTCATACATCAGTAAAAAGACAAATGATCAATGAGATAATGACAAGAAATATGAGCAGTAACTTCATGGAATAAGATATATTATTAATGTAGCAAATAGGAAGATGCTTCCCTCATTCATAATTACATACAAATGCAAGCAGCAACTGATAAGAACTTAAATTCCTTTTATTACTCTCACCTTCAGATACACAGCTATTTACTCAGGTGCCCTTTGGTTAAAAGGTCTTCACAGCTCATTGATTTTTAATAGTTCAGCTGTCATACAGTAAATTCTTTTATGCAAATTGGATTGTTTTGGTGGTTTCAGTTCCACTGGCATGTTTGTCCATCCCTGAACAAATGCTACCATGCCTGAATTACTATCAATAGCACTTCATAAGAAGTCTTTTTTTTTTTTTTGGCAGAACCGGGGATTGAACTCAGGCCCTTGCGCTTGCCAGGGAAGCACTTATACCACTGAGCCATCTCCCCGGCCCCTTCATAAGAAGTCTTCATATCCATTTTATTATCTATCAATAAAATTTTTCCATGATAATCTTTTTCAGAAATGTGTTAAGTAGTCAGGAATATAGCTCAGTGGCATAAGCACCTGCCTGGCAAATGCAGGTCTAAAGTTTGGTTCCTGGTATTACAAAGAAAGAAAGGGGGGGAGGGCTTAAGTAGAGATTAATTTTATTGTATTTTATTACTTTATTTTGTTATTTCACTCTATTTTATTTTATGTACCTTTTAGTACAGGGCCTCACTATGTAGATCGGACTCATAGTGACCCTCCTGTTCTAGCCTCCTAGTGGGGCACAGCCAGCACAGAGGGCTGGGGATCCAACCTCAGTCCCTGCATCTGCCTAAGTAGGCACTTTAATCCACTGA
The DNA here is from genome assembly GCA_004027165.1 of Ctenomys sociabilis. Lineage (NCBI taxonomy): Eukaryota > Metazoa > Chordata > Mammalia > Rodentia > Ctenomyidae > Ctenomys > Ctenomys sociabilis. The sequence goes on from PVKA01054786.1 coordinate 3,239, forward strand.
GGTAGCTAGACCTGGCCCTCAAGGTTTTTGTAAAACTTCAGAAAATCTTCCTGATTATAAGAAATTATTAAATAAAATTCATCATTATACATGTTCTAGTGTAACAGGAATATAAATTATGAACATATTTGTGGAGAATTTACATTTTTTCAAAGCTGAGTATTCCTTTGCATTAACATGCCGAAGTAATTCATTCATTGAAACATAATTTTGCGCAATAATGTTTTATAATGTTATGTATAACTTCCAAAGTACACCTTGTGAAAAATATTTTTAGTTATGGAAGACTTTTCGTTTTCTAACTACATTTTTCTTCTATATAAGAATGTTAAACAATGTAGATTTGTAAAAAAAAAAAAAAGACAGCACATTCAAAATTTATAATAATTACATTCTAGGAATAAAGGAAGAAATAAATGGAGGAGGGAAGGAAGGCATGAAGGAAGGAAAAGGGGGAGAGAGGAGAGTGCTTCGTAACTCATCAAAATGGTTATGTGTGTGGGTGTGGGGGTGTGTGTATTCTAGAGTATCCAGAGCAGAAATTATGAATATATTTGTGTAGAATTGACATTTTTTCAAAAGTGAATGCTCCTTTATTATTACCTCGTGGAGCCTGTAGTCTGCGCAATGCACTTTTGCTCTCTAATCTGTATTGTTCTTTCTTTTTAAATTTCCTTGACCAGCCCAATGTCTGGAGGTGCTGGGCATGGAATTCAGGACCCTGCACCTCCCAGGCAGGTGTGCACCAGTGAGCTGTGTCCGTGCACAAGTAACTCCTTCTGTGCCATGAAAATAGCACAGTGCTATTGGGTGTTGAGCAGTAGACATTTTAGCAAGATTTGCTGGGCCCAGGGAGATATCTCAGTAGAATAAGCACCTGCTTAGCAAGCACAGGGTCCTGAGTTCAATACCTAGCACTGCCAAAAAGAAAACGAATATTTGTTAATTAACAGAACATTAAGAGAAAGTGAAAATAACAATGACTAGGATAGAAAGAATTATAGAGACAGTTAGAGAAAATGAATGAGAATATTATAAAGCAGGCATGACCAGTAGAATTGAAGAGATTAAAGAATATGTTATTTAATCTCCATTGGAATGCACACAAACACACACACCCACGTCTCATAAGGCCCTTCTTTCATTGTTCACTGTAATATCATATGAGATTTGGAATGTGAGCATTTTACCAAAGAAATAATTTATTGGAACAACTATTCATATATCCTGTGACTCAGTTGTATCCCCAATTTTTTGATCAAGGAGATTATGGGGTCACAGAACAAAGTGACTGATGATGTAGAGTGTGTCCAAGGAGAGCCACATGGAGAGAAAACTTTCTCTCAGACTTTCACTGAGAGCAAATTGGTCAAGCAATGGCCATGACTCATCCACATGGCTGACACTGACAAAGGATCTACAAAGTGCAGATCCTCTTCAATTCTACTAGTCATGCCTGCTTTATAATATTCTCATTCATTTTCTCTCCCTCTCGCTATAACTCTCTTTCTCTATCCAAGTCATTCTTATTCTCACTTTCTGTTAATGTTCCTTAATTAACAAATCCTGAGGGGATTTAACTGATTTTATCATATACAAAAGTTGGATTTCTTCTTGTAGAGGTCTTGCTTTAACTTGGCCTTAACCATCCAGCAGAAAAGCATAAAAACAAGGTATAAAAAGTAAAGCCATATTAATAGGCTGAGCTGTAAAAGGCTCAAGTCAATAACTTCTGACATTGCCAATCCTACGGAAAACCCACTACTATCATGGACAACAGGAATATCTTGGAATATTTTGCTAAATTCACTCATCACAATATTTAAACGACAATTGAAATACCCTTCTCTGAGAAAACTAAACCAAAAAAGGGCACAAAATGTGACCATTTTGTATCTGTATATTTAAAATAATTAGGATAGACATACAGCTGCTTTCCCTTAATTCAATGAATAGAAAGATTTGTTCTAACAGTGTTTGTGGACAGGATATCATGTCTTCATCTTGTACTATGAATAACCACTAAGACAACAGTATGCAACATATTAGTTATTGAAACTGTCCTACTAATCGGTTTTGAAAGTCATTGCTATTTGTTTCTCAATTAAATTATTTAAAAAACTGTTCATGATTTTTGAGTGCTGTAAGGAGGAAATAATTTCCTTTAATGAACAGATTTGTAGATACTTTGTGAAAGTTAAAATCACAACTAGTAAAATGTGTAGCATTTTTAATGTTTTATCCCCTGGAACAACTGTCACACCTAGAGTCATGCTTCCTTTTGAGCGGTTTAATTCCCTTTTCCTCTCAAATGTGCATTCGACCTCTTTCCAATTTTCAATTGTTATATGTATTTTTTTGTAGATTTATGTATTTGTTTTTTTTATTTTTGTTTTATTGAAGTACAAATATCAATGAGACAGTTTTAAGATACCTTGACAAGATGGATTTGATAAATTAATACATTGCAAACTGTTTTCATAATGTTTTGGTATCATATGTTATATGTATTTTATTCTAGTTGACAAATATTTCCCTGCTTTGTCAGTTTTGAAGTCATGTTAAATATTTTATTCTACATAAAAACAATGTCCTCACAAACTATCCCACAAAGAAATGGAGGGATTTTCTTATGTAGTACTGGTGATCGAGCTCAAGGTCTTCTCACTGAACCACATCTTCAGTGACTTTTGTTTATGTTTTGTTGTGAGACAACATATCATTTAGTTACTTCAGCCTCCTGAGTTTGTGAAATTATAAGCAAAGGAAAATAATTTTTAAATATAGCAAGCTTCAATATTTACGTTCCTCAACAGTATAATTCTGTTAAGTAAAGATTAGCAAAGAATTTAAAAATATTGAGATAAGTTAACTTTTTTCTTCAAATGGAAGGAAAGACAGGAATCCTTTATTGTTGATCTGTAGCAGGAAAGTGGCTGTGAAGGGTGGGAATCTCTGCTTCCTGGGTGACCTTTGCCTCTATACTGATGTGTAAAATTCACCTCAGGTTTCAGCAGAATATGATGTAGGAGTTATTAGCTACCTCAGGTTTCATTCAGATTTAACAATGGTCATGTTTAAATGCTAAACATTATTTCAAAGTTGAACCAATTAGAATTTCAACGAAGGTGGGACTTTGTAAAGAGATATTTACCCAAGCACATTCCTGGTCCCTCCCTGTCCTGTAATCACTCAGTCCCATTGACAGAAGAGAGCACATCCCACTGAGTAGTACATCTGGACCTAACAGCTGGACCAAGTACCCTCCAGGCTCTTCTCTAGAGCCTCCATCCTTAGCCCTTCCTGGGGCAGACAAGGAAGGTGGTGGAGTAGCACACCAGTTGCTCTCAGATTTAGTTCCTTAAAGAAACAGGAGCATAGACTGTTATGGTCCTGAAGTGTCATCAAGTGACCTCTAGGGGCTGGGGAGATGGCTCAGTGGAATAAGTGCTTCCCTGGCAAGTACAGAGGCCTGAGTTCAATCCCCGGTTCTGCCAAAAACAAAACCAAAAAAAAAAAAAAAAAAAACTATCAAGTGACCTCTAGAGATCCAGAAGAGAATTTCCTTGTTGCTTCTTCCAGCTTCTCAAGGCAGGTGTCATTCCTTAGCTTGTGGGGCTGCATTCCTTAAATTTTTGTCTCTGTGGCCACACTGCTTGTGCTTCTGTCTAATCTCCACTTGCCTCTTTCTTCTAAGGATGCTCCTGAAAGTATTTAGGGTCCACTTTGCTAATCCAGGAAAACATCTTCATCTCAATGTGTTTGACTTCAGCGTCATTGCAGAGAATTAAGTAGATAAAATAACACCCATAGTGCCGGTGATCAGGACCTGCTACGTCTGGCAGGCCATCACTCAGCCAGGTAGTCTATTCTGTGGCCATGATAAATAAGGAACCTCCGAAATTGTGCTCTGTGCTCCTGACAGACTATATTTCCCCAACTTAACTTCTGCCCATAATGAGGCTGAAATTTCAATCTCCTACTCTGTGACTCCTTCTTAGCATACTCAAAGCATGGGAAGGGAAAGGGGGTCCCATGCAGAGGGCCCCACTGAAGGTCAGAGGGAAAATGATATGAAAACAATGGTGTAGAGAACAGAAAGCTGAGTACAGAAAAGCCCCCCGTTTCATGTGTTCCCCTAGAAGCGATCATGAAGCAAAACACAAGAGAGGACAGAGGGTGGGAGGCAGAGGACAGACGCAGACCCACTCAACCACCGTGAGCATGTTTATTATGCACAGTGAAGTGTCTACATATGGCACCTGAAAAATATCACTGAATTAATAATTTAAATCATGATTATGCCTCTAATTTCCCACCATATTCTACTAAATAGACATTGTAATGAAAACCATATTTTATTTACAATTATAGTTTATGAACCCAAATGTAAACTGACAGTAATGAGAAAATGGTGTCACTAAATCCATTTTAATGTAAATTGCCAAGTTTAAAATATTCTGAATGCAGTGAGGGCAGTTAATGAACCCAGTACTGATGTCCTTGTCAGAAATGCCTGGCGTAAACCCTGATCGTCTTCTCCTCATCTTTAAGTGTTTATTGTTTCTCCTCATGATGTTCTAATTATAACAGTTTTTCTTCCTTGCTCCTCCCAATTCCTTGCAAACCTGGTTCAAATTAAAAAGGAACAGCTCCTTGGCTATAAACACAAATCTGTCTCCCAAGAAAGAGCATGCTTGCTGTGCCCATAGCAGGGAAAAGGAAGGAGGTGACAAGGGTAATTATGACCTGAATGAGCTGGTGACACTGGAGAGACAAGTGTGTCAGCATTTCACAGGGAATAACAATACTCAATGGCATGTGCTAGTGCTCTCGTTCTTAAACAGCCTTAAGTCGAAGAATGTAGGTTTTAATTGAAGAATTGCTATGCAGTGCTCTACTTGCTTTAATCATGGTATTATAACACATCCTTATTGCCTCAAGTATGAAACTACTCCTGGTCATAAGGCCAAGGCTTACTTAAGGGACCTTGAGAAGAACAATTCAAACTGAAAATGAGAGAAAGTGAACAAAGCTAAGTATTTATTCAAGAGTTCTTTCTTGCTATTTTTCCATCTCTTCACTCAAGCTTGTTCTTTGGTAGTATTTTAGTTTGTGTTATCAAGAGCCTCCACCACAGTCTGATGAAAAATTCTCAGAAAAAATTTAATAGAAAAAATAACAAAGAGCACAATGCTTTGTAAATTCACCTTATAAAATGAAGGGTAGTAGAAAAGTTTCCAAATTCTTATTCCATATGAAGTTTTCATCTTTTAAATAAACAAAGCACCACAGAACGAGATTAGAAAATGCCAACAATGCAAGAGAAATAAGCACAAACAAACTTGAACAAGCATTCAACACAAGTAAACACAAATATACAGCTGTTCAATGTTGTTCAGAATAAGGGAAATACAAATTAAAATCACACTGACATATGCTTTCTCAACAATCAGATTGGCAAAAATCTCTAACTCTGTCTACACATTTTGATTGTGAAGATGTGGGAGAAAAATCTCTGAATAGACTACAAAATAATCCAGACTCTGCAAAGGTTGTATTGGTTCTCTATTGCTGTATAACGAAGTCCCATAACTTTAGAGACTTAAGACCAAATGGATGAATCGCCTTAGCACTTTACAGGGTGGATTCCCACATGACCATGTGCCAGGCTGGCATGTAGGGATCTGCTTTTACTGAAGGCTTGGTAGGAGCTTACCAAGTACCACAGCTTTTACTCAGTGCCCATTATTGGGTACTTGGGTGTTTTATACTTTTTGCATGAGAAAAATACTACAAAAAATAAAGAAGTTCTTTGAAGTTGTGGAATAGAAGTCCCCATTTTCTCATTCATTCTGGTTGTAAGCACAATTCAGTATTTTGGTTTTGTTTTACTTTCTTGTTTTTCTGTGATGGTTAGCTGAAGGTCAGCCCTAGCTTCTAGAATCTTCCTGCATTCCACACTTTATGATCTATTTCCAACCTTATAGACCTCATTAGCAGGTCAGGTCCTCTTTCCATTACATCTGTACCTTCCTCTAAAGACTCAACTTATTAGGTCAGACCCACACAATCCCACATAATCATAATCTCTCTCCACATCAAGATCCTGAGCCCTCCCTGCCTCTTCAGCCACTCTCCCACTGGGAAGGATAGTGTATTCTCAAGTTCCAAGAATAAGATATGGCTGCCAAAAGGACATCATTCTACCTAGCACAGAAGGCAATCTGTCAATCTCTCCATTATTACAAGTAAGTTTATCTCAAACTCAGTAATACCATTTCTGGAAATATATTATTTATATATAGATACACTGTGTGCTTATTTATTTTTTGTAGTATTTTTTTCATACAAAAGTATAAAAGCCCAAGTACCCAGTAGGGGGAGGATGAGTAAACTGTGGAAGGGTATCAGTATTTTTAATTGTCATAGAATGATTAACAGAATAAGTAAACATTTAAATATATACATATATAGATGAAATAGATACATATAAATGTTGTGTGAGTTGTTGAACCTAATAGTGACTCCTTAGAAAGAGTTAAATGAATCCCAAAATGCTGGAGCAGGCAGTGCCAACAATTTAACTTTTCTGGGGCCAAGCATCTCCAGTCTACAAAACGAAAGGTTGGAGAGGACACAAAGGCACAGAGTATACAGGGAAGCCATGAGAGAACTGACAGAAAAGAAGAAAGCAGGCCTCAGTGATGCTGAAGGAACAAGCTACAGCATGAGGAGAGGGTGCAGCATCAGTAGCTGCTGACCAGCTGGCCAGTGAACTCATCTGCTGACTCCACCATCACATCTTGGGGAGAGGGACAGCAAGAACTCCTGGATCGCACCCTCCTGCTGCGGTCCCTACTTCTGCTCCATTCTCTTGTCCTGCTATTATAACTGTGTTTACCTTTAGTCACATCACGTTCTCTACTCCGGGACTGTGCACGTCTATCCTTTTCTTTACTTTTACTATGATCATGCTCATTACTTTTTGATTCTAGTTGCTTAGACTTCTCTTTACTTCTACTAGTGTGTCTCTTGTATACAGCATATTGTTGGATTTTGTTTCCTAATCCACTGTGCCAGTCTATTTCTCTTAATTGGAGAATTGAGTCCGTTTACATTGATGTTTATAATGGAAATGTGCGGACTTATGTTTGTCATGATATTTAGCTAGTATTGTTTACTCCTTTGTAACCTGTGTTTAATTGACTGTCCTGTTTAGTGGGTTCCTTCCATTCTCTTGCATGGAGTTCTGGCCATTGTGATCTCTCTCTAAAACCTCTTTCAGCAGCCTGTAGAGGGATGGCTTTGTCATCATGAAATTCTTTAGTTGTTCTTTGTCGTGGAAGTATTTCACTTCTCCATCAAACTTGA
>PVKA01054787.1:0-10647 GCA_004027165.1 Ctenomys sociabilis
TTTTTTTTTTTTTTTTTGGTCTTTTTGAGACAGGGTCTCACTATGCAGTTCAGGCTGGCCTTAAGCTCACTTTGTAGCTCAGGCTGCTCTCGAACTCACAACAATCCTCCTGCCTCAGCCTCCCAAGTGCTGGGATTACAGGCCTGCGCCACCACGCCCGGGTTGTTTATACCTTTTGATCCAGCAATATTCTACCTAAATGAATTTTTTTGGGGGGGGGGAAGGGACTGGGGATTGAACTCAGGCTCATGCGCTTGCCAGGGAAGCGCTTGTTCCACTGAGCCATCTCCCCGACCTAAATGAATTTTAATTTTTAATTAGAGAAATTGGAATGCCCTTTGTGGTCATCATAAACAAATGGGGAAAAAAAAATCAAAATAACTGAGAAATTGAATAATCAGTGTAATGGTCGGGGCCAGGGAGATGGCTCAGTAGAATAAACGCTTCCCTGGCAAGGACAAGGGCCTGAGTTCGATCCCCGGTTCTGAAAAGAAAAAAAAAAAAAAATTATGGTCATATAATAATCATTACTAAGAGGAAAAAAATGTGGTAGGATCTAGGACTGTAGATTATTGTTGCAACGCTTTAGAAAGAATGTGTGAGGCCCTGGGTTCACTGTCCAGTGTCACAAAATGGGACAGGGGATTACAAAAAGGAATTGCATGGAAATAACTATTTTCAATAATACCATTAAACTGTTTGGGCTCCATAATAAAAAGACCAAATCTAGGGGCCGGGGAGATGGCTCAGGGGAATAAGCGCTTCCCTGGCAAGCACAAGGGCCTGAGTTCAATCCCTGGTTCCGCAAATACATAAATAAAATAAAATAGAAAAGCCAAATCTAAAGTGTTTTCAATGCAGGGTTTGGTATCATACAGATTTAAGCTCTTTTTCTTGTTTTTGCAGAACCGAGAATCGAACTCGGGCCCTTGCCGGACAAGCACTCATTCTACTGAGCTATCTCCCTGGTCCTAGATTTAAGTTCAAAGTGTGGGTTTTAGCATACTTTATTAGCTGCTTCTACTGGAATTTATCCTCTGTAGATAATAATTATTAGTGATAACTACAGTGGATATTTACAAACATAAAATCAACACTCAAGCCTTCCACCACTGAAGAACAGTAGCTATGGCCTTCCACTATCCCATGGCTGTGAACAAGGGTCACAAGGTGACTTAAAATATGAGCACACCAAGGCACAGCCACCATCGCGGACGCCTCACAAAACACACCAACCGCGGGCATGATCCCGGAAGTGTGCAGTTTCGCACCCTATGAGCGACAGGCCATGAAGCCGCTCAAGGTCTCCAAGGACAAACCTCAAGTTCATCAAGGTAAGGGTGGGAATGCACATCTATGCCAAGAGGAAGCGTGAGGAGCAGAGCAACCTGCTGTCTGCCATGAGGAAGGCAGCTGCCAAGAAGGACTGAGCCCCTCTGGAATAAAGCTTTGCAGAAAATTGAAGAATAAATAAGGAAACAAATAAAATAACATCAACACTCAACACTGGGCAGGTGGGTGTCTGGTGAAACCGCTTTCTGCCTAACTACAGCGACTCTTTAGCTTCAGCCCCTCCCACCTGAGTTTTGTTATTATAGAGATTCATCCAGCAAGCCTGGCTAGGTCGCACACATTTGTCATACCCAAACTCTGTGGAGGATGAGAGAAGGAAGGCCAAGCAAGGCCGACCTTGCCTGGGCAACTTTTACGGTTTAAGAAGGACAGGGATGTAGAGAAGGGTGAAATGGAGGATCTGGATTCCATCACCAGTACAAATGATGAAAAGAAACCATAGTGTAGTAACTAACTAGACATCTCCCCCCCACACACAGTTCCCCTCCCTAGACCCTTCTGGAACAAAGGGCAACGCAAATAGAGCTTGAAATCTCACCCATAATTGCTTCCACGTACAGCCGGAGCAGGCACGAAAACTCAAGCTCCATGCAAGACAGTAACACCTCCTCAAGAAACGCCTGGTTCCCACGTTTGTATACCAGGTACTGAACTCATACCAGGAAAGCACTTATTTCACTGAGCTACCTGCCCAGCCCTACACAGCTAACATCCTTAAATGCTTCGTAGCGTTGAAAAGCGGCAATGAGCTCATTTCAACTACTGAAGACCAAGAAGCAGCACAGGTCCCACTCTCAGCTCACATAGCAACCGCTAGGTGAAGTCTCAAACGTATCAACACCGACCACGGAAAGAATAAAAAAAAAAAAAGCCAAGTAAGCCTGTCATTCAACGAATTCACAGGGGAAAGCGCGAACGCAGTCCCCCACTACCACAAATTATGCAGTCGAGTTTCCCGCATTTGGGGAAATCGCAGGGGTCAGCACATCCGGAGTGCAATGGATAAGCCTCACCCTGGGAAAACCACCTTCGTGATCATGGTATCTCCCCTGCCAGGTAAGTATGAGCCCCTGTCGCACCCGCGCCGGTACCCGCTCAGCACCACCTCACTCTTGCCTCACGGTCGCTCCTCGCTCCGCCACAACCGACCGGGGCCCACGCACGCCCGGCCATGCGCCACCAAGCGGGGCTCCTTAGCTCAGGATTTACCCACGCGCCCCGCGGCCTACGCGAGCCGATCCTTTCCCGGGAAGGCGCTTCCAACATGCACCGAGACAGCTCATCTGCATAACGCCACCTCCTCCCCGCCTCGTGTCACCCGCCGGCCCGCCGCCCCGGCCGCCCTCCCTTCGCCCCTCGGCTCGCGGCCCCACCGCCGCCTGCCGGCCGTCTGGCCGCCTATGTCTCTTGCTCGCGCTCCCCCAAGCGACGTCCCTCCATCAGTTTCCCTCGCCGAAACCCGGCCCTCCCCCAACTCTGGGCCTTCCTTGGGGGGGCTGGGGGAATGGGTGGGCTCTCCCTGGGAGAGTACCTTCAGCACAAACGGCCCACAGCCACCTCGCCCCGCAAGTGCGGACCTTCCAGGGCCGCCCGGCACTGTTTCCCGCCTGTTCCAAGAGGCGGGAGGAGGAGGCCAGACCGGCCAGGCCAGGTGGGGTCAGCGCCAGAGAGCCACCCTCCACACACACACCCCAGGTATACAAGAGTTTTTGCTTGGGCAAACTTTAATTAAAGCCAGGCACCTGGGATGCTGAGGCAAGTGTCTGGTAGTTCCAGGCCAGGTTGGGTTACATAGTGAATTCAATGGCAGCCTGAACGATATAGATATAGATATATAGATACACACACACACACACACACACACACACACACACACACACTATCCATTTTTAGGGTTAGGGTCCATGAAGCTTTTTTTTTTTTTTTTAACTTTATTTATTTATTACAATGTCTCACTACGCATCACGGACTCTTTTTTTTGCAGGGGGGGGTCAGCTCAACCCGCCCTAAGGGAGGGGCTGGCATGGCATGTGGTGCTGGGGATCTAACCGCGATCCCTGAGAGCTTGCCTAAGCTTGCCAAAGCAGGCGCTTTAGACTGCTGAGCTATCTTGCCAGCCCAGGGTCCATGAAACATTAATAGCCATGTAAAACTATTTCAGGGTATGGGCTGTTGATGTGGCTCACGGGTAGAGGAGCTTTTGCCTTGCACGCACAAGGTCCTGGGTTTAAACCCCAGCATATACACGCACAAAAAGCCAGGTCAAAAAACATAAGGGGGAACCATTTAAGGTCTATCTGTCCATTTTATTCCTGGCCTCTCCAGCTTTCCTTTCCTTCCTGTTATGAAATAGGACACTTTCTTGAATGGGTGTCTTTTGACATACAGTCAAAAAGCTAAGTAGAGAATTTCCTTACAGCTACCTTACAGATTTATGTGGCTTCTGATGACTTTCTAAGAGTTCTATTTCTATAGCAAGCCTTTATTTATTTATTTTTTTTTATCTTTTTATTTTATTTATTTTTTTTTTGGTCTTTTTGAGACAGGGTCTCACTATGCAGTTCAGGCTGGCCTTAAGTTCACTTTGTAGCTCAGGCTGGTCTCGAACTCACAACAATCCTCCTGCCTCAGCCTCCCGAGTGCTGGGATTACAGGCATGCGCCACCACGCCCGGCCCTCAGCCTTTAATTTTTATGACTTGCTTCAGGGTGAATGAGGGGGTGAGACAAGGTCAGAAGAAGGTGGGCGAAATCTGGCCTCTGATGTTGTTTCTGCGCCTTCACTTTACCGCATCCTTTTGAGAGCTGCAACGGGAGCAGAAGAATCCTATTACACAGGACAATGAAAGTTAGCACAATAGCTCAGTGTTACAGTGTTTGTTTGAGCACTTGAGATCCTGGTCCCACCACCACAAAAAAGCAAAACCACAACAAGCTGACAGTATGAAATGTTGCCAAGGATGCGGTGGGAGGGAGAACCTGAGCAGTTACTGGTAGCAGTGAAAAAGACAACGCCACTGTGGTAGTTTGGGATTTTATAAGGGGAAACAGTAAAATGCAGGACACATTTTATAACAGTCACCCAAAGAATCATATACAAAAAGAGTACAGGAAATCTATACACATACTAAAGATCAAAGAATCCAACTGAGAGTCTGGATTCCATGATAATACCCTACATGAGTCCAACTGAAGACCTAGGGTTCCCAACAATGCCTCCTGCAAGTCCATCTGGAGGCCAAGAGCCCATGACAAAGTCCCATGCAGGTCTGTTTCATGCATCTGAGCTGGGAAGGCCGTAAGGTCTGTGGTGGAAGGTACATAGTCTCTGCCAAAAGGATGAAGGATCTGATAAAGGATAAAGCTAGCAGGCTGATCTGAATTGGAACCAGAAGCAATGCTCAAAGTAAGAGCCAGAGCTTCCCCCAAAAAGTACAACAGCCATCCTTAGCAACAGGGAGGTCCTGAGCTCCTCAAACAACGAGGAAAGGCAAGTTTCCATCAGGAAAGACAACTTGACCAGCTTCTCCCCGAGACTGAGCAATGTACCATCTCCACTTTCAGAGCCAGGAAACAATGCTCAAGATGACACCAGAGCTTCACTCAAAGGCAACCATAGCCACTGTCAGCAATAATGAGGTCCTGAGCTCCTTCTCTGACAACAAGAGCAGCCAAGTTCATCAGGAAGGCCAGCATGACAAGGTCCTCCAGCAGAATAGCCCAAAAGAACAAACAGCTCCAGAACAGCCTCCCAGCAGCTTCCCTAACAACCTTCCAAACACCCTTTTAGTTCTGTCTCTTAAGCGCCTGGCAACCATCCACAGGTGCGCTACCCACAGCCACACCTACACCATGCTAGTTCAGTTCATCTGGGTGTAACAAGTTGACCTCAGCCGCTGTGCTCTGTTGGCAGTCCACCACAGCAGCCACTTTATGACAAAAGTTTGAAAAAGATAAGCACACATTTACCATACGGCTTCAACATTCCACTCCTAGATATTTATCCAAAACAAGTGAAACACTTAATAACTTTTATGCAAATACCCACTCGTCATCATTTGGTCTTTTTGAAACAGGGTCTCTCCTGCATTGCAGTGCAGGCTGGCCCTGTGCTCACTTTGCACCCCAGGCTGATCTCGAACTTTCCACAGTCCTCCGGCCTCTGCCTCCAAAGTGCTGGGATCACAGGCATGCACCACCATGCCCAGTTAACTACAGCATTATTTACCATAGCCACAAATTAGAATTACTCAGGAGTCTATATAGAAAAGGATAGATTAAAAATAGGTGATATTCTGATAAATATCACAATAAACAAGTTCCCTTTTATTCAGCAATAAAAAAGAACTAGGAATACATGTAACAATATTCGTGAACCTCAAAACCACGTTTTGTGAAACTAGCCAGGCACAGTCCCACACACCCACAATCCCAGCACTCAGGAGGCTGGGAGAGAGGAGGATCACTGCAAGCTTGAGACCAGCCTGTGCTTCACAATGGCTTCAAAGCCAGCCTGAACCGCACAATGAAGCCCCAACTCAAAAATAAGTAAGATGAGGAATACTCAACCTGTACTATGAACTACGGAATTTTCTTCAAACCAACAGAGATTTAGGGAATAAAAGGATAAAAATTTCACATTTAAATTTATAAATTCTTGGGGCCGGGGAGATAGCTCAGTAGAATTAAGAGCAGTGCAAGGACCTGAGTTCAATCCCTAGTTCTGCCAAAAAAATTAATTAATTAATTAAATTTATAAATTCTCTGTGATGAATTTGATTATGTTTATCTCAAGTATAAACAATAAAATCTGATTTACAAAATAAATTGATCACTGTTGTAGTATGGTTACACGAGTACACATAAAATAATTCTATTTTAGTTGACATTGGAACCTTTAGTTTTTCTCACTTTCCTCCCATCCATCCATCCTTCATTCCTCCCTCTTTTTTCCCTTTTCTTTTTTTTTCTTTTTCTTTTTTTTTTTTTTGGTGGAATTGGGAATTGAACTCAGGCCCTTGCACCTGCCAGGCAAGCACTTATTCTACTGTCTCCTCACCCTCCCCCCTTTTCTTTAAGTACAGGGCCCAAACACCAAGTTATCCCCCTAGCCCTTTATAATTTGTTTTTTTGTTTGTTTGTTTGTTTGTTTTTGTCTTTTTGAGACAGGGTCTCACTATGCAGTTCAGGCTGGCCTTAAGCTCACTTTGTAGCTCAGGCTGGTCTCGAACTCACAACAATCCTCCTGCCTCAGCCTCCCGAGTGCTGGGATTACAGGCATGCGCCACCACACCCGGCTTTAATTTTGTTATTTTTATGTTGAGACAGGGTCTCCCTAAATTGCCACTTTGCTCAGCAAGGGTTCAATCTTGGGATCATTTTATTTTTCACAGATTGCTGAGATCACAAATGTATGGTACTATGCCTGGTTGAGAAACTTCTCATAATGTAACGTTCAGAAGAAAAATTCGAAAGGAAAAAGCACTTCTTCCTGATTCTAGGTATCTTGATAAATTGACACCATAACTTCCTCAGGTGTGAATGCAAATCAAAAGAAAGGAGGAGCAAAGAACAGTTACTCAGATACTATTTTTCAATAGACAAAAAAGTGTTAAAGGAGAAAAACAGCAGATTTAGAGGTCATCCTTTTCTCCTTTCTTTCTTCTCATACCCTACATCTAATCCACCAGCAAGTCTTGTTGTTTCCTTAAAGCTACGTTTAGACTATGCAAAACTGGGGCAAGTGGGAAGATAGGTTCAAGCTCAACTGGGATAATTTATTTACTCATGAACCCAGGGCCTGCTAAATAGCTCAGTAGATTATAAAGCTCCTTCTTAGGCAGAGCGCAGTGCCTGCCTGCCAGCTGACATTCCATCCCCCACCATGCTGTGCCGGCCCCGCCCCTGAGACACATTGAGATGGTGATGGAGACGGGCATGGTGGCACACTCCAGTAATCCCAGCGCTTGGGACGCCATAAACAGGAGGATCACTACGAGTCCGATCTACATGCTGAGACCCTGTAGAGCAAGAAAAAGAAAGAACCTGTTTTTGGTTTTGGTTTTCAATACCAGAGACTGAACTCAGGACCTTGCCTGCCAGGCAGGCACTTTAAGTCACTGAGCTATCTCACCAGCCCAAGAACCTCTCTTAAACCTTTGTTTGTTTGTTTTGATACCAAAAGTCAAACTCAAGACCTTGCACTTGTCAGGCAAGTGCTGTACTACTGATCTACATCCCCCAACTCAAAACATTTTTAAAAAGACTAAAATACTATACGAAGATATATGCTCCCCTCTGGCCATCCCCAGTGCCACCACTTGGACAAGCCTTTCTTATCTCCTCCCCAAAACACTGCCAAAGCCCCCTAGCTCCCTTGCTCCTTCCTCCCTCGGTCTGTCAACACTGCAGCTAGAGAGAGCCTGCTAAGCCCAGCATCAGTGGGGTGGTGCCACTTTTCTGTTCAAAGCCCTCAATACTAACCTCACACAGCCTATGAGAATATAGAAGAGGGAATACCACAGCTCCCTATTTTATGATGCTAACAGCACTCTGTTAACTCTGATAACTAAGGTAGACAGGCACCAAATAAAGATTATAGACCCCTACCACTACCCCTCATAGACACCTTCTCATTTATTTTTTTGATTTACTATGGGTGTGGATGCTGCGCCTGCCCTGGGGCAGGTAATTTGCATTTCAATGAGGAAATGCAATAAGGAGGAAAGAGAAGTTAGCTGCCTGAGCCGCCCGCTGCTCCTCCTCCTTTTGCTCTTGCTCTTTGCTGCCACCTTGAAAGATTGTCCTGCCCCACTTCCGTGGGAAAGTCCCAGTCTTCAGAGGAGCTTCATCTTCACAGCCGCACCACTTGGGAGGAGCTAAGGTCCAGTGCTGGTCTTCACAGTCAGCGTAGAAGGAAGAGAGAGGCTTGATGGATGCCGCAGCTGCTGCTCCTCCTCTGCTCATTGTTTTCTGCTGCCCTGAACTGCTGTCTTTGCCTTGCAGCCCAGAGGAATATGGACTGAACCCTCCAGTAACTGTGAGCTAAATAAATCTTTCCTTCTTTCATTTTGAGTGTTGAGCATCATCCCAGCAATGAGTAAAAAAGTAACTAAGACAAGCACGGCTTGGGCAAATGCAGCCAGACACATAGAACCTGTTTGATCCCCAGCTCCACAAGCCACACCAGACCTGCCCTTAAGGCAGCCTGAACTAGCCAAAAAAGGGGGTGGGGGGCTGGGGAGATAGCGTGGTGGCCTAAGTACCTGCCTGACAAGCATGAGGACTAGAGTTCGATCCCCGGTACCACATGCCGTGCCATAACCAGAACCCCAAGCGCTCCATGCTGGCCACTAAAACGGGGCTTGGTAGCACACACCTGTAATGCCAGCGCTGGAGAGATTCAGACAGGAGAATCACTACAAGTCCAAGGTGAGTAGCAAGACCCTGAGCCATCTCCTCAGCCTCCCTGCACCAAATAAATTAAATAAATAAAAGATTTTTAAGGCCTGGAGTGACGGTTTAGTGGACTGAAGCACTTGCTTAGGCAAGTTTAGGCAAATGCAGGGACCACAGTTCAGTCCCCAACACCACATGGCTGAGCTGGCCACACCAAAAAAAAAAAAAAAAAAAAAAAAAAAAAAAAAAAAAAAAAAAAAAAAAAAAAAAAAAAAAAAAAAAAAGAAAGACTTAAAAAAAAAAATATTGTTGAAAAAGACAAAACATATAAATAAAAACTTAAAAAATAAAATAGACACTAAATCCAGTAACACACAAAGACCAAGTGGGACATACCCTTTTTTTATTTTTTCTAAATTCATTTATTTATTACAGTGTCTCGCTACACATCACGGATTCTTTTTTTTGCGGGGGTGGGGGGGGTCAGCTCAGCCCACCCTGGGGGGAGGGGCTGGCATGGCATGTGTTGCTTGGGGATCGAACCGCGGTACCTGAGAGGCGCTTTAGACCGTTGAGCTATCTTGCCAGCCCAACATATCCTTTTTTGTTTATTTATTTATTTTTATCGTTTATTTTTTTGGCATAACCAGAGATTGAACTCGGGCCCTTGCGCTTGCCAGGAAAGCATTTATTCCACTGAGCCATTTCCCCAGCCCCCCTTTTTTATTTTTTATTAATGTATTTGGTACAAGGTCTCACTACACAGCTCGGACTTGTAGTGGTCCTCCTGTCTCAACCTCCCCAGCGCTGGGATGTCTCATGGCCAGTTCAGCAAACCCAGAGGTGGGGGCGGCACAGCATCTGGTGCCAGTCCCTGGACTTGCTCAAGCAGGCCCTCAGTCTTCAGAGCTATCTCAATGGCCCTAGTGGGATATATTATAGGAATGCAAAGTTGGTTCAACATCACACACAGAAAAAAATCCATATAGGGGCCAGGGAGATAGCTCCGTAGAATAATCACTTGCCTGGCAAGTGCAAGGGCCTGAGTTCAATCCCCAGTTCAAAAAAAAAAAAAAAAAAAAATTCATATAACTCAGAATATCAACAGACTAAGAAGAAGTATATAGGGAAAATTGAGAGACAAGAAGGGAAAGTTACAGGCCTTCAGTGAGGTTTCTGGCAAATAAAGAGTTAAATTCCTTCTACAGAAAGTAGCTAAGAGAAACAGACAGTTGATAAGGTAGCCTGGCTCACTTCATGCCAGGACAAAATTCCTTCCAATTAAGTACAAAAGAAACAGAAGGGGCTGGGGAGGTGGCTCAGTGGAATAAGTGTTTTTCTCGCAAGCATAAGAGTTCAATCCCCGTTTCCGCAAAAAAAAAAAAAAGAAAGAAAGAAAGAAACAGGGTTGGGGGTGGAAGTGGGGGGAGCAGTATTAAGAAAGCACTCCCATCCCCCACACCAATATTCAGTAATACACTAATATATGGGGCCAGAGAGATACTTCAGTGGAATAAGTGCTTGCCTGGTAATACACTAATATGCACATGTATCCTTTCTCCTAATTCATCCCTGTACCTATCTCTGCTAGAAATCTTGCAAGACAGGCATCTGGACAGCACAAAGAGACCAAAGAAGTGCTTCTCTAAAAATATACACGTAGGGCCAGCCAGATAGCTCAGCAGACTACGATTGAGACTGGGCATGTTGGCGCACCTGTAATCCCAGTTCTTGAGAGGCTAAAACAGGAGGATCACCACAAGTCTAATCGGAGTAGTGAGACCCTGTAGACCCTGTATTAAATACATATGCCATGAAAGAGGTAATGGGCAAACCAACGGGCTCAGACTCCAGAACAGCCAATCAAGTTATAACAACTCTCAAGAGTTACTTATTT
>PVKA01054788.1:0-10612 GCA_004027165.1 Ctenomys sociabilis
TTGCGGAACAAGGGATTGAACTGAGGCCCTTGCGCTTGAAGCACTCATTCCACTGAGCCATCTCCTCGGCCCTCTAATTGATTGCATTGAATTCAGGCTAAAGAGAGTTCACATGGATTGAAATGTTCTAAAAGTTTTTTTGATTACTGATGTACAGCTTGACCTTTAGGATCAAAGAAGCACATCATTGTTTGTTTCTTTGTTTGTTTTTTCTTTTTTTGGTCAGTTTTCTGTTTTTTTGAGACGTGGGCTTGCTAAATACTATCTTCAAGGGTCTTGGCTTGAACTCTCTATATAGCCAAGGCTGGCTGTGAACTCATAGTGATCCTGACAAGTGCTCCTTGCAAGCAGCCCTGGCTGGAATATACTAAGAAACTTCCAAGCTGGCACATGTGCCTGGACGGTCCTTGACCAAGACGAGTCAGCAGCCAGCCTATACCAGGAGTGTCTTTTCCCCCCTTCATTCAGTGCAGGAGAATTGTGGCGGGAGGTCGGCAATAAACCTGTCTTTTTACTCAGCCTACACCTGTACAGAAAAAAAAGAAAATAAACTGGCTTGACTTTGTATTTTGAGGCATCTAGTTAACTCTCAGAGCTTTTAAAAATTTAGCTTTTGAAGAACAGGTGACTCAACTTACAAGATAAATAAGTACTGCCCACATCACCATTCTTATTTTGCCTCTTCACTGTCCTCAGAAAAGATGAAGCTATTTTAGTCTTTTTCGCCAAATGTCATAAGTAGCATTGATTATCATTTTGTTTATATAATAGTCTTCCTACCAAATAACTCACAAAAGGAAGTGCTTTCCAGACCTAGAGAACAGCCTGAAACAGTAAGCTAATTCTAGCTGTGCCTGTGCTGAGACTAGCCAGTGAGAAAGGAGCACTTCCTTCTGGACCCATGGTCTTAGATTTCACATTGAAATAGAGGGCATCTCTCCAAAGGGAGAACGGTCTCGGTTGTTGTCTTCTATATTATTAATCCTTGATGAAATTGTGCTGATTGTTTTTTTGGACCAGGGATCAAACTCAGGAACTTCTTCTTGCCAGGCAGGCACTGTGCCACTGAGCTAAACCTCTGGTCTCTCTCTCTCTCTTTTTTTTTTTGTATTTTTGAGATAGGATTTCGCTGTGTAGCTCAGACTGACCTTGAACTCTCTTTGTAGTCCAGGCTGGCCTTGAATTTGCAGCAATCCTCCTGCTTCAGCCTCCCATGTGCTAAGATTATAGGCATGTGCCACCTCACCTGATCTGGTCATCTGCTTTGATTTAGTGATCTCAACAAATAGTACACTGGAAAACATAAGGATAATTACCTTTTAAGCATATACTTTTCCACAAATTCATGGCAGTCATGGAATATAAGTTCTCTTCAGTTACCCCAAATGAGTTCAGCCCAATCATTCCATGGCCTTAATTATACCTCTTTTGACTATTGACTTCTGGGCTAGATAATAGAATTATAGAATTGGGAGGCTGGGTATGGTGGCACATGCTTATAATCACAGCATTTGTTAGCCGGGCGTGGTGGCGCATGCCTGTAATCCCAGCACTCGGGAGGCTGAGGCAGGAGGATTGTTGTGAGTTCGAGACCAGCCTGAGCTACAAAGTGAGCTTAAAGCCAGCCTGAACTGCATAGCGAGACCCTGTCTCAAAAAGACCAAAAAAATAAAAAATAAAAAATAAATAAATAAATAAATAAATAATCACAGCATTTGGGAAGATGAGACAGGAAGATTGTTGCAAGTTCAAGGTCAGCCTGGGCTACAAAGTGGGTTAAGACCAAACTGTATGGTGAAACCCCGTCCCAAAAAGACAGACAGACAGACACGCAGTTGAGTTTTTTCTTCCATTCCTTTGTGACAGCTGGGTGAAAGGACTAGGGCTTTCTTATGAGCTCTGTTGGGATAGCAGGTCAGATGTGTGCAGATCACCGAAGGCTCCCAGAGAGGATAATCCAGTGATACAAAAAGGACCACAGTTAGTTAGTTTGGGCAAAAAAGACTCAAGCCAGTAGGCATTAGGGTTTTCAATTTTTTTTTTTTTCTAACATTTAATTTTTGTTGGAACTGGGGATTGAACTCAGGCTTTTGCGCTTGCCAGGGAAACACTTACTCCACTGTGCCCTTTTCTAATATTTAAAATTCCCACCTAAAACACTTTCTGCCTCCCGTTATGGAGTATTATTTCTTGTAATCTAAAACTTAGAGGAACTAAAACATAGAGTTTAAACAACTTGTCTGCATTTTTAAAGTTAATAATTAATGCTGGAACCATTAATAGAACTTGGACTTTCTGACCTTTAATTTAAAACTTTTCCTCTGTGCCTCACATCCCAAATCCCTTCTCAAAGACAAGAGACTCTGAGGTGCCTTTTGTTTTCCTCCCAGCTACTGAATTGTAGATGTATGCCACTTCACCCTTCTCATCTTGTTTTGTTTTGTTTTATTTTATTTCATGGCAGAGGTTGGACTAAGCAAGACTACATAATAAAAATTCTATCCTCACATGTACTGGCATGGGCCTATAATCCCAGCATTCTGGAAGGCTGAGGCACAAAGAACTCTATATGAGTTTGAAGCCAGCCTGGGCTACATAGTGAGATCCTGTCTACCTACACTCAACCCCACAAAAAAAGACTGTATCTCAACTGAGTGGAATGGTGCATGCCTGTAATCCTAGCACTTAGGAGATTGAACAAATTTGAGCCATACCTGAGTAATTTTTCTTTAGTCTTTTTAAAAAAATTATGTATTTGGTACAGGGTCTCCCTACACAGCCCAAACTTGTAGCAATCCTCCTGTGTCAGCCTCCCCAGAGCTGAGTTTATAGGCGTGTGCCACCATGGCTGGTTTCAGTGACCAGCCTGGCACAGGGCCGGCATGGCATTCCTTACCAGGGATTGAACTTGGGTCTTTATAGTTGCCAGGCAGGTACTTAGACCATTGAGCTATCTCCCTGGCCTTATTTAGTGTTTTTGAGACAGGGTGTCACTTTGAAGCTCAGACTGATCTTGAGCTTACTGTGTAGCCCATGCTGGTCTCAAACTTGCAAGAACTCACCTGCCTCAGCCTCTTGAGTGCTGGAATTACATGGATATACCACTGTACCTAGAACACCTGGGCAATTTAAGAAGACCTTGTTTCAAAAAAATTAAAAAGGGATGGGAGGCAGATGAGTGTGGAGCACCTCTAGGTTTGATCCCAGGTACCACAAACAATAAATGTGTGTATCCTCAATTTTAGTTTCATAATATTAGATAAACATTTTTTCTGTACAGTTACAATGCACAAGCTGTGCTTTACCTCTTGACTGTACAAAAATAGGAGATTACAAGTACAGTGGACCCTCAAGTTATGATCTGCCTGACATCTGAACAACTTGCTTTATGACCTGCATTTTAATCAGGTTCATTTTATGAACTTTTGGTGAAAGGCTTGGACTGTGATTCAAGTGCTGGTCTCAGATACAGACTTAACCCGTAATGAGTTCTGGAAGGATGTTGCAGCATCCTCTCTCATATGGGTTTAATTGAGAAATACTGGGCTGATGTTTCTCTAAGAACACTGAGGTCTGCCTGTGAACAGGAGAGAGACTTTGAACGCTGTGTAGAGGAGCCTGAATGATTAGCTGACAGCTTGAGTTACAGCCAGCCCTCAGGAACGAGTTGACTTTCTAAGTCAAGGGTCCACTGTATTCCCATTTTTAAATTGTTTCTGCAAGTTCAGTGAAATTGTGTACATCTGCTTTTTGTTTTTTGTCTTTTTTTTTTAATGTGTGTGTGTGTTTTTTTTTTTTAACATGGCCTTTGTTTTTTTTTTTTTTAAATGTGTGTTTTGTCACTATACAGTTCAGGCTGGCCTTGAACTCACTTTGTAGCCCAGTCTGATCTCGAACTCACAGCTATCCTCCTGCCTCAGCCTCCCTAGTGCTGAGATTACAGACCTGTTCCACCATACCTGGTTATATTTGCTTTTAATAACGCAGATTCCACATTTGTTTTTGCTTTTTCGCAGTACTGGAAATTAAACACAGAAGTGTTCTATCATTGAGTGTTTTAAGAAATTTTAATACAATTTCAATAACTTGTCCAGCTGACCTTGAACTTGGAACATCCTGTCAGTTCAGTTTCCTGAGTAGTTGGACTGGCTCATATGTACCCCCACCCCACAATGAATATATTTCTTTTAATAACCATGTCATCACAGAAAAATTAAGTCATTTTTAGGACCACATCAGGTCTCTAACAAGAGATGTATAGTTTTTTGTTTCGTTTTCAGAGCTCAGGACCAAATCTAGGACCTTACTCATGCTAGGTCACTGAGCAACATCCTTGACTATAGGAGCACTTTCTCTTCCAGTGAATTCTGTCCTTCCCTTTGAGTGTCATCTAGTAATCTGATTGGCGAGTATACAGACAAGAGGAAGTAGAGGGGCCACATAGCTATATTTTGAAAATCTACAGATGTACAGTAATGGTTCAGAGTGGTAGATAAGCCCACAGTAATTTACCCAGACGCGTGCAGCTCGGTGGAGAAACCAGTCAGAACAAACTTGGTGAGAGGTCTTGAGTTGAGCCAGTGATTATTGTGTACTCTGTTAGCCGACAATGTGGTGTGCCAGACTGAGAACCTGATGACACTGCTTTTCTGATGCCTGACTTTTTTCTTACTTTTTTAAAATCCAGCTTCAAACACTGATTCAGGAGACGGACCCAGGTGCAGATTACCGCATTGACCGTGCTTTGAATGAAGCTTGTGAATCTGTAATACAGACAGCTTGCAAGCACATACGATCCGGAGACCCAATGTAGGTTATCTTCCTTGTGGGTTTCATCCATGTTGTGTTTTCCTTGGCAGCACAGGCAAATCCAAAGTGGCTTTTGGGTGGCTTATTTATAACATCATGAGTGGAATTTTTTTGAGCAGTATGTTTTGCTTAAACTAGTATTGTAATTCAGATTTTCAGTATGTCTCTATCTCCTACATGTGGTAGAGACACCTTGACCTGGCACTGTGATAATGTTTGCTGTCAGTAACTGAGTACATATGAGCCTATTCATAAGGATAGTGAATAACTTCCTCTAATGTAGATAGAGATGACAGAGCAAATTACTTAGGATACACATACACCAGCTCTCTGTACTTTTCATCCTGTTTGTATGTATTGGCTACACTATAATCCTTAGAAAATAGTTCTTATAATTGAAATGGAAAACAAACTGGTAGCTGGAAAGTGGGTCATGGACAAAAAGAAGACTGGACTTGCACCCAAGATGTAGGAGAGCTAGAAAAGGCTATGATAAGCATTTGCTACTCTTACATTAGTTTTATTCCACATGATGTAAAAAAAAGTTCTGAAAACCAGTTTGCAAGAAAGAATAGGTTTCCCGTTCTATAAAAATCCCCCTAGCCTGCAGCTGGCAGCACCCAGTAGTCAGGGAACATGGCCAAGGCTGGCATCATTCTGCTGTGTGAGAGCTACTGCTACTCCTGTGGATTAGAGCCCTGTTCTGCCTTCAGACCTTTTGTGTGTGTGGAGGAGAGACCATACTTGAGACTAAGCATTTCACTGATATAAAAATAACTGCATTGACCAAGACACTGAGGGGAAAGGGAAGAAAGGGGAACTGCAGATTATTAACAGAAGATATTTTTCAATTATATGCAATGTGTGGCCCTTTGCTGAATCTTGTTTTGAATGAATATACAGAAAGAAAAGAGATAATTGGGAAATTTTAAAAATGAACAGGATATTACATGATAGTAAGGCTTGTGGGTTGTTCTGTTGCTTTTTTTTTTTTTTGGTCGTTTTGAGACATGTTCTCACTATGCAATTCAGGGTGGTCTCAAACTTGGCAGCAATCTTCCTACCTCAGCCTCCAAAGTGCTGGAATTATAGGCATGTGCTACTATACCTGGCCTTTTAAGGAATTTTAAATTTCTTGGTAAAGATTTAGCTCAGCGGTAGAATGCTTGCCTAGTAAGCTGGAAGCCTTGAGTTCAGTCCTTAGCATAAAAACAAAAAGTAAACCTCACCTCAGAAACAATTGAAAAAAAAAACAAAACCTTCCAAAATCAAAAAGACCAAAAATAAGCAACGCAACTGCCCATACAACTTTTTAAATTTAAAGAAAGAAAATATCTTGGTTGTGTGGCAACAGTACTATCTCATATTTCAGAGAAACCTGCCTAAGTGTTCACTAAAGAAATGGTATCGAGGGCCAGCGAGATAGTTCAGCAAACTAAGTGCCTGCTTAGGCAAGCACAGGAACTGGAGTTCGATCGCCTGTACCACATACCAGGCTGGCCCCGCTCCTGGGCTCATTGAACTGGCCACTGAGACTGGGCGTAGTGGTGCACATCTGTAATCCCATCACTTGGGAGGCTGAAAACAGGAGGGTCACAAGTCAGGGCTGCGTAGTGAGACCCTGTACCAAATACATGAAAAAGAAGAAGGAAAGAGAGGAGAGGTGAGGAAGGGGAAGAGGGAAGGAGAAAAAAGAAATAGCGTTAGATCTGAGATTTGCTTCCAGTCTCAAATCTGGCCAAGGATCTTCGAGGTGCAACAGTCTTGGTCATATGTGATGCAGCTGTGGGCAAGGAGAGTTACCCAGTACATCATTCTCATTTTTAAAACCTTTTTGTGATGAAAGCATTAAAAATAGAGCATCTGTGCACAGATTTTGTGTGCTGAGTGGTTCCTAAGCTGATAGAAGACATAATTGCTGTCAAGTTCAGTTAGTTTAAGTGATTCTCAGAAAAATAAATCTAAGTACCCTAAAGGGCTTTTTCTACCAATCACAAGAAATAGTATATTAAAGTGAGAATTCTGAATCTGTCAGCAGAGCACCTGTCCCTCTCCCTCTCCCTCTCTTGATGTAATTCCATCTCTCTTGTGGGCCAGGATTCTCTCCTGCCTGATGGAACATCTTTACACAGAGAAGATGGTAGAAGATTGTGAGCATCGTCTCCTGGAGCTGCAGTATTTCATTTCCCGGGACTGGAAGTGAGTATTTGGAACCTGGCGTTAGGTGCTGCCTTGCCTGTTCTCCTGTGTTGTCAGTATCACATCTGTGAGGGTAGAGGGCATCTTTTGGTGACGGTGATTCAATCCAGGGCCTCACACTTGCTAAGCATCTGTCCTGCCCCTGAGCTCTCTGTCCACCTGGATCTGTATATTTTGTAACAATGAGTAGGAAATTATTTGCAAGTTGTGGAAGAGCTAACCTCCTGAAAGCTTTCCTGCTTCCAGAGCAGTAAGAGCAATCTCTCAAAGCAGATTCAGTCCACTGTGGTTCTCCTCCAAGGATCCCTGTTCCTTATTACTTTGGAAGTCAGGGTCAAGTGTTTCTGATGCTTGCTGGGCATGGTGGTGAATGCCTATAATCCCAGCACTTGGGAGGCTGAGACAGGAGGATTGCCATGCATTTGTGGCCAGTATGGGCTATGACGTGAGTTGAAGACCAGCCTGAATTGTGCACTGAAACTGTCTCAGAAACACAAAAAAAGTTTCTGATGCCACAAACATCTATCTAGAAAGTACTCTGTCAGCTGTGGGGACAACAGAAACATCTTCAGATATGACACTAAGAAGATAATAGTGTATTTATATCTTTATTGATTTGCACTGAGAATGGGAATTTGGTATTATTTCTTTAACTATTTAAGGTTATTGAATTTATTCTACGTTGAGAGGTTCTTGTCAATAAATGATGGCTTGATTCTCAAATTCCAGTTTCTCTTACTGGTAACAAGAAAGGAAGAGTGGGTGTGGTGGTTGCTTGCCTGTAATTCCAGCGTTTTGGAAGGCTGAGGTAGATATGTTGAATGAATTTGAGGCCAGCCTGGGCAAGTTAGCAATGTCTGACTCAGAATGAAGTTTAAAAAGGGCTGGAGATGTAGTTCAGTGGTCTCTGGGCCCAATCCCATGTACTGAATTAAAGAAAAAAAGAAATAGAGGTGAAGAAGGAAGGAAGGAAGGAGGAAAGCTAGGAGGGAATTAGGATGGTCTTAATTGCTGGCCAGGCCCCTGACTCCCAGGCTGCTTGCCCTTCAGCTCCAGCTGCCAGTGTGGGTCTGACTGCCCAAACCACCAAACTGTGCTCATTAACCTTTATTTTGCCTACATGATTCAGTAGAGCAAGATTACCCAAAGATTTGAGAGCTTTTTTTCCTTCAAGTTAACCTGGAAAGGACCACAGGGAGCTGACAGTGACTCTGCTATGCTTGCTCGGCCACGTGAACTGAAGTAACCAAGAGTTCCCCGAGTGTCCCGCCTTACCACAAACTGTGCTTTCTCCTCCTGTCCATTCCTTCACCTAGGAACAAAGAATGCTTCATATGTTGGTCAGGTGGCCCTCGCCTGGATATTCTCAGCACTTACAGGGGGCTGAGTTAGGAAAATCATAAGATCAAGCCCTGTCTGGGACTTAGCAAGACCTTCTCTCAAAAAATAAAAAAGGACTGGGAATGTAGATGAGTGGTAGAGCAACATAGGTTTGATCCCCAGTACCAGCAAAAAACAAAATCCTTCATAGTTTTAGTCTACTTGTTAAATATTCTCTTTCTTCCCATTAAAAGCCATCTCCAGCTGTTGATAATGTAATGTGGGCAAAATTAAGCATCCCATAGTCTTATTTGGAGAAAAGGAGGTCCATCACATCCACTGGCCCTGGATTTAACTTAAATGCCCCATTTTATAACTTGATAGTTTTAATTAGGGAAACTAAGATAAGAAGAGCGGTTTTACTGGAGAAAAACTTAAGACTCCATTTGCCTTGTTGTTTCCTGATTTTGTTGTCTCTAGTATATTGGGTAGACTTGAACTACATTCATACTTAATAGCCAGGTATGGTGGTGCACACCTCTGATCCCATACCTTAGGAAAGCTGAGGCAAGAGGATTCCCAACAGTTCAGGGCCAGCCTGAAATGTATAGCAAGACCCTGTGTTTAAAATTAAAAGCAAAACGAAACAAGTATTACAAAGTGGTGATCCTTAGTTTTCTCTTTTAGCCCAGCTGTGTAAATACTGCCTTAATGTGTTAGGTAAGTTGCTTTCTAGTATTAGGTAAGTTAGGTAAAATTAAAGTAGCCAAAATAACATGAAAGTAGAATGTAAGTCTTTTGTGTGAGAGTTAACAAACCTACAGGTTGGCCAGTGTATGTCTATTGAGAACTACATTCAGGAATATACTTTTGTACCTCTGCCATCTCCACTACTTTGTGGATGATGATCAGTAAGTTACACAGGCAAGCAGCTGCTAAGCCCTTAGCTCATGTGAAAAGGAAAAGCATAGGAAGTAGCAGCTCTCTTTCCACCTTGCAGGCTTGACCCGGTGTTGTACCGCAAGTGCCAGGGAGATGCATCACGGCTGTGCCACACCCATGGTTGGAACGAGACCAGCGAGCTCATGCCCCCGGGTGCCGTTTTCTCCTGTCTGTATAGACACGCCTACCGCACGGAGGAACAGGGACGGAGGGTATGCCTGCGGAGCTGGCTGCTTGCTTTCATTGCTTTCCAATCCCTTGCTCTGTAATGTTCTTGATTCTGCCATCCCAGCATCCCAGCAAACTTTTTTGGTATATTTGGTGGGGAGAGGATTGCTTTGCAGTTGTTTCACCAACTTCTGCCCATCTGATTGTGTTTTCAGCAAAGTGGGTAGAAGAACAGTTCTAGGATTTTTAAGTTACTGAAATCTGAATCCTAATGGGTAATTAAATTTTGCTATCTTTATTTAGTTTTAAAGATCCATTGGAAGTTTTTAGCCAGGATCCAAGTGGTCACCTAGCCTCTGCCTTTGACAGCTGGACCCACATGCCTGTGCAGATGCAGCGGCAGTGGCAGTGCCAGTGCCAGTGCCAGTGCCCTAGTCAAAGCAGAGAGTATGTAGGCATTTGTCTCTCCCCATTGCTACCTTGGGATGCTACATTAACATGTGCTCTACGCTCCCGCAGCCTCAGCCGCCTGTGGTGTCTCCCTGCCTTGCTGCTTGCCCTTGCTTGCTAAAAGACCCTATTACAAGGCAGAACTGCATTTGAGGCAGAAAGCAGCCACAGTGTTGCTTCATGTATGTTTACAAACACCCCTCTGTGCTCAGCCCAAAAGGCTGAGTGGCTACGATTCAGAAAGAGGAAACTGAAGTAGAAAAATGTACTTTGGTTGCTGCAAGTCTCAGCCAGTTTTTATCTTTTATAAGAAACATGGGACTTTGTTACATTTTTCTTCATATTATGAGCCTGTCATTAACCTCAGGGACTCCTATTTCTGGCATCTGGCTAGTCACAACAGGAGGACATTCCTTCTTTAATGAATGAAGATAGGAATGGAATCTTTATTTATTGTGGGTTTGTTTTTTTTTTTGCGGTACTGGGGATTGAACTCAGGACTTTGCCCTTGTCAGGCAAGCTGAGCTATCTCCCCAGCCCTTTGTTGATGTGTATGTGTGGTGCTAGGGATTGAACCCAAGGCCTTTCCACTGAGCTATTTCCCTGGACCTTTACTTACACAGTCTCACTAAGTTGCCCTGGCTGTGCATGAACATGGTGATTCTCCTACCTCAGCCACCCAGAGGGTTCATATCACAGATGTGTGCTACCATGGCTGCTTTTG
>PVKA01054789.1:0-10614 GCA_004027165.1 Ctenomys sociabilis
GGAAGGAAGGAAGGAAGGAAGGAAGGAAGGAAGGAAGGATGGACGGACAGCACAGATCTATCTGGACACCACAGAGGTTGCATCAAGGCAAGAGTGTAGGAGTGGCCCCTGTGAGAAAAACTCAAGCAGAGTGTCAGAACTGTGGGAATTCTGCACCACCAAAACTAATCCCACAGTGGCATGGAAATTGGGAAAGAGGAGATATGTGAGAGAGAGAGAGAGAGAGAGAGAGAGAGAGCACGCAAAATAAAGCACAAGTCCAAGGTCACTTGGGCTCAGCTGGGAACTGGGGGAGGAAATGGGAGAGGAAAGTGGTCTAGTCAATCTGAACATAAAAGTAACTGAGAAAATGATTTGCACTGTAATGTGCAAAGACATGAAAAAGCTGCCTAGCTTCAGTGCACTGGTATATATTGCACAGACAGAGGGAGAGAAAGAGAGAGACAGAGAGACAGACTAACAGACAGAGACAGAGACAGAACATGAATGGACGGCTGACCCAGCAGCTGGGCCATAATGGCGGCATAAAGCCAAGAGATTTAGGCCCAGCTGTGCCTGCTGGGATGGGAGGGCCATCGGCCTGCCCCAGGAGCCAAAGGACGTTTTCAAAGGTGAGTTCCCAGGATTGAAGAAAGCCTGTGTGCAAGGCACAGCAACAACAGCAAGCAGCGTGGAGCAGAGCAGAGCTCAAGAGTGCAAGTGTGAGAGCACAAGACCAAGAGCCCAAAGGCAGCCACATCTTTGCTGCGTAATCCTAACACAGGCTGTCATCTCGTATTTACATTCTTACAAAGTGTCACAGCCAGCACATGTGTGTTTGCCTGTGCTAACTGGGATGTGGCATAACCACATCCCACGGGGTGCCAGAGCTACATAAAAGGCGTCGTGTCCTCAGGTGTCCTGAGATACCCCTGAGCTTTGAGGAAAACAGAGGTTCCCAACCAGGAGCAAAACAGGGATTACTTTTTCACTTAAAAGCAGATGTGGAGCAGACAGAGCCCAGCATTTCCTCTGAACTTGGATCCACCAAAGCTGGAACAGCTCTAGCCAGCATGAGTGGTCCAAAAAACTCCTGTCAGACCTAAGAAAGTTTTATAGGAAAAATAAATTAACAAACTTTAACTAATTGGTCAATGTGATTTTGGTTTCCAGTTTGAGTTGACTCACTGGGGCATTTAAAACATTTCTTGTACATTACAAATTCTTAAGTTTAGTGTTAACTTGCACTTTTCTCTAGTTCATCCTGGTTTAAGATAAGAACAATAATTTAAGGTTATGCATAGGTTTGTTGGCAGTTGGTCAAGTTTACGCAGGAAAAGAGGGGGACACTCTAAAATTCAAGTGGCTACAGTCAAATTTGTTGTAGAAGGTTAGAGTAAATAGAAGAGGAAAGAATATTAAGAAGGCTATAAATATGGGATATACTTTTAATATGAGAGGATTCTGTGTGTCAAAAGTCTTGTCCTGGTGTGTCAGGGACCACCGCAAAGTGAGGACTTACCTTTGCACACCTGAGGCTGCCCACAGTGGCTCTGCAGCCATCATCATGCCACAGAATGAATATATTGAATTACATCATAAATGCTATGGATACCGCTTGGATTACCATGAGAAAAAGAGAAAGAAAGAAAGTTGAGAGGCTCATGAACGTTCAAAGAAGGTAAAAAAAAAAAAAAATGATTGGCCTGAAAGCTAAGCTCTACCATAAACAGCTCCATGCAGAAAAACTACAAATGAGGAAGACTATCAAGATTCATGGAAAGAGAAACACCAAACAAAAGAATGATGAAAAGACTCCACAAGGAGCAGTCCCTGCCTACCTTCTGGACAGAGGACAGTCTTGTGCAAAATTACTTTCCAACATGATTAAACAGAAACGAAAAGAAAAGGCAGGAAAATGGGAAGTCCTTCTACCCAAAGTGTGTGCCCAAGGAGAAACAGAAGTATTAAAAGTTATTTGAACTGGAAAGAGAAAAAAGAAGGCATGGAAGAGGATGGTTACTAAAGTCTGCTTTGTTGGAGATGGCTTTACAAGAAAACCACCTAAATATAAAAGATTCATTAGGCCAATGGGCTTACATTTTAAGAAGGCCCATGTAACACATCCTGAACTGAAAGCCACCTTTTGCCTACCAATACTTGGTGTGAAAAAGAATCCTTCATCACCACTGTACACAACTTTGGGTGTTATTACCAAAGGAACAGTGATTGAGGTGAATGTGAGTGAGTTGGGCCTTGCCACACAAGGAGGCTAGGTTATTTGGGGTAAATATGCACAAGTAACCAACAATCCTGAAAATGATGGATGCATCAATGCAGTCTTACTAGTTGGACAGATGTTTCATACAGTAACTTCTTACACTTATTGAACACTACAGACCAATCAGGAAAGCCATAACTTGAATACTGCGGAACAACTCTCACGACTACATTCATCAAGAAAACTATTTATTAAATTGTAAAAACATTAAAATGGGCCAGTTTTACAAATTGGTCTTTTATTAGGGGTTTGCTAAGGGCTTACGTGTTAGCGAGATTGAACCATTTGAAAAAGTAAACATAAGTCTTTGCATTAAAGAGTGGATACTCAGCAACACAGATATCTCATTCCCCAGTATTTAAAGTCAGTGCAAACTTAATTTCAGAGTCTAGGGCTAGAATCTGCTGAAGCTGTTCTACCTCATCCTTTGTCATTATTTCTAACAGCAAAGGTAATGTTTAAGTTTATTCACAATATAGTCTGTAATACTTTAAGAACAGAATTAGAAGTTTTAGAAAATTCCAGCTTGGTTGCACTAATGCCCTAAAAAGGAACTTTTATTTGCAGTTCAATAATATAAGAAGGTTGTGTGTTAGGTGTGCATCTCAAGTTTTGTGATCTGAATTAAATGGTCATGGCTTGAAAAAAAAAAAAAAAGTCTTGTCCTGCTCTAGTGACAAAAAGTGCTAGTGACAAGACTAAAAAGCTTGTGTACATCAAGGCAAGCTTATGGAAGTGGTTTATTAAAGAAACTACATGTATGGTTACTTGTTCATTGGGTGGAGCTTAAGGTGTTCCTTCTAAACACTCACTCAAGGGAAATGGTCAAACCAACATGAGATTATCAGTCAGATAATAGCCTTTTATTTATTTATTTTATTTTATTTTTATTTTTATTTTTTTACAGACTAATTTATTTTTCTCATGTAAGAACCCTTTATGTTGTAGCTAATGCTGGAGCTTGAGTCCTCTGGACAGAGACTTTGGTGGGGTTTTCACAAGATGGTCGGTGAATTCCTGATAGGGAGACTTGGTGAGCACAGTCTCTTTCCAGAGGTCAGGGGTCAGATAGCTGTAGGACTCGGAGATGGCATCAAAAGTGGCCTTAGCAAAGTTGCCCAAAGTAGCAGTGCAGCCCCTGGCAGAGGTGTAGCAGTCATCGATACCAGCCGTCAGCAGCAGCTTCTTGGCCACAGGGGCTGAGACAATGCCAGTGCCTCTGGGGGCAGGGATCAGACGCACCAACACAGAGCCACAGTGGCCCGTCACCTCGCAAGGAACAATGTGGGGCTTGCCGATCTTGTTTCCCCAGTAACTTCTCCTCACAGGGACAATGGAGAGCTTGGCCAGGATAATGGCCCCACGAAAGGCAGTGGCTACTTCCTTAGAACACTTTACACCCAGGCCAACATGACCGTTGTAGTCCCCAGTGGAGACAAAGGCCTTGAACCTGGTCCGCTGGCCAGCACGAGTTTGCTTCTGCACAGGCATGATCTTCAGAACCTCATCCTTGAGGGATGTGCCCAGGAAAAAGTCAATAATCTCAGGCTCCTTGATGGGTAAGAAGAAAAGGTAAATTTCCTCCAGGGACATGATCTTCATGTCTTTGACCAGCCGGCCCAGCTTGGTAACGAGCTCTTTGTCCTCAACCTTACTGCCGTGAACCCCACGGCCTCAGCCTCGGCCCCAGGCCCGGCCTCTGCCGCACCCACGACCTCGAAGGCCACTGCCAAAGCCTCCACAGAAGCTGCCCCGGCCTCCCATGCCTGGGCCCCCGGGGCCTCCGGCCCCTCCCACTGCACCGGCGTCATCTGCCATTTGGTGTTTCCCAGAAAAAGAAGCGATAATAGCCTTTTAAAAATGCATTTCATGCATACTGCACACATATATTCTAGCCCGCATTCTCTGCCCCCTAACCCATAGTAAGATGGACAGTTCAATGTGTTACAAAAGGAAATCATGATTGTCATGCTAAAATATTATGTTACATAATATAAAACTACATAACTACTATCTGTTAACATTCTACATGATTTTAACTACCAGGACAACCATGGTTGATAAGAAATAATAGTTTTCTGGCTATACTTTATATTTCAAATATAACAGTAAACTGAAACATTATAATAATAAAACCCACTACAATACGAATGTCACTGATCTCTTCTGGGGGTTTGAAAATTAAAGTTTATAGGCCAAAACTGGAAAGTTGACTGGGCTAAGAGGACAGCCAATATTTTGGCCTGGGCCCTTTGAGGTCAATGAGGACCCAGAACATGAGGGAAACTTTTCTACAACCCTAGTGAACCAGCCTATATCCTTAGCAAGGAGGTTTCTGGGCCCCAGAGGACAGGGACAAAGTAAATGGTTTGTCAAAGGAGAATCACTAAAGAGAAAAGTTGCACATGCTTTCTTAGAAAGTGATGGGTCAGGTGAAGGCTGTGATTCACCCTGATGGCTGACACTGACGGAGGAGCCGAGAGGCT
Source organism: Ctenomys sociabilis (assembly GCA_004027165.1). Lineage (NCBI taxonomy): Eukaryota > Metazoa > Chordata > Mammalia > Rodentia > Ctenomyidae > Ctenomys > Ctenomys sociabilis. The sequence goes on from PVKA01054789.1 coordinate 4,747, forward strand.
CTGCATGTGATCCTGAGGTAACATCTGAGGGACTCAGCTGACCTCAACACAGAGCAGAAAAAAAATCTTAATAACGCAGGTCTCGCTTTAAGTTGGTATTGAACATCCAGCAAAAGAAATCAAAAGATACATAAGAATAATGCCATAGTAATAATTTAGATATAAAAAGGGACCTCCAATTGCTGAAAACTTCTGGCAGTTTTCAAACACACCAATAGCATATGGCTCATTAAAAAAAAAACTGGGGGCCAGGGAGATGTCTCAAGGGAATAAGTGCTTCCCTGGCAAGTGCAAGGGCCTGAGTTAAATCCCCCGTTCCATCAAAAATAAATAAATAAATCTAAACTAAAATCCATAAATCTCAACAAAAGTCCTTAAATTCCTCATCTAACATCAACTAAAACTACAGACTCCATCAATAGAGAGGTTTAAGAGCCAGTGGATGACAACCACTATTCTAATACCATAAAAATAGTAGTTTCTTCAACTGAGATCCACCAGATCAACCTTGTGAAGAGTTCAGAGCTGCTAAACTACAACATAAGTTCTATCTGAGGCCCATTAGATTAGCCCTCTGCAAAAGGCTCCAAATTGCAGTTCCCTACATTGACCCTTCTCAGCTCAAAGCAGTTAAGTCCAGTCCACCTTGCCCACAGTTCTGGATAGCTTTTCAAGGGGAAAATATTGTAGACAGTCAAGTTAGTTATAAACGTTATAGACAGTTGACAGGGATGGGCTCTTAGCACAAAAAACAATTATGACAAAAGATGCACACACTATATGTCAGACTTTAAGAAAAAGAGCACCAGATTCTGAATCAACCCAGAGCTCAGGTCTGGCATGTGAGTGAGAATTCACAGGGCTGTGGGATCATCATCCGACCCAGAGCACAGGCCCCACTGTGAGTGAAACTGCCCTGGCGGCAGGATCCTGAAGCAACTCAGAGCACAGGCCCAGAGAAGAACCCTCAACAGAACCCCTCCCTGTAAAGAGGCTAGAAGCAAGACCCACCCAGGTGATTCAGGAGCAGAACATCTTGCCAGTGTGACACAAAGGGTTCACCTGCAAGGCTACAGCAGGAAGAAGTGCAGCACAGCAGCCAGACCCAAGCCACACCCACCTGGAGGAGTCTGAACTTCGTAGATCCTGACCTGGTGCTAAGGTAATAACTCTATCTGAGCTCTATACCAAAGGTAAAACGTCAGTGGCATACAAAATGACAAAGAGAAGGAGTGAAAAGCAGTCTCAGGCCCCGAATTCACCCAATACAAATGCAGAAGACACTAGAATAGAGGAAATTGGAAACCACACACTTGAACTATCTGAAATAATAGCGTTGGACGTAAAGAAACAACTGCAGAAAGGTATAGAAAAAATAAGATCAGAAATAATTTCTGAAGTAAAAAAATTAGTGATAACTATAATCAAAGAAGTACTAAGTGCTTCTAAAGAATACACTGATAAAAAAAAATAGAGCAGAATATAAAAATGATGGAACCCCTGAATATGCAATATAGGAAAGAAATAGAATGTATGAAAGAGATTCAAAGTGATACATAGGAAATTAAAACCTCAATCACAAGCTGACAAATCCCTTTGAGTGAAAGTGAAAATAGACTCTCTGACCTTAAAGACACCATTGCAGCTAGTGAAAAAGTAAGCAAAAACGTCTTAAAAACAACTAGGATGCAGGAAAAAATAATTCAACACCTACAAGATGATGCAAAGATGAACAATGTGAGACTAATAGGCATCAGTGAGAAGGAAGGAGTCAGTACAAATGATATAAAAAGAATATGGATGGAAGTAATAGCAGAAAACTTCCCAAATATGGGGCAACAATCTGACATTCAGTAAATGAAGCATATAGAAATCCAAATAATATCAACTCAATTAAAACCACCCCCAGATATACAATAATCAAGATCCCAGAGATTCAGCACAGGAACAATACACTAAAAGCTGCTAAAGAAAAGAAACAAATCACATTTAAAGGAAAACCCATCAGAATAATGGAGGATTTCTTTCCACAAACCATCAAGGCAAGAAGAGCATGGAGCAAAGTACTTCAAGTCTTGCAAGAAAACAAATTCCAACCCAGACTGATATACCCTGCAAAACTCTCTTTCAAGTATAATGGAGAAGTAAAATACTTCCATGACAAAGAACAACTAAAGAATTTCATGATGACAAAGCCAAGTCTACACAGAATACTAAATGATGTTCTACAGAGGGAGCAAAATGATCACAACCCCATGAATGAGAATGAAAAGAACCCACCAAAGAGGGAAAACAAACACAGGAGAATAAGAGAAATATAATAGTAGTCTTGCAGTTATTCTTTTGTGTACAGCAGCAAAATATTTCCATCAACACACTCTGCAAATGGACTTCTCTTGTACCCTATGAGTTATGATCCCATATGGGGTCAAAGAATGGATTTCAAGGAAATAGCTGCAGCTCAGTCCCACAAGTGACACCTGGCCACCAGTAAGTGTCATGGTCATTGTCCATGTCTACAACACATTAGAATTTTGTGCGATATCCTATCCCCAATCTGTCAGGAGTGATGGTCATTTATTTGTCATTCCAGTATTTATCTTATGTTTTATTCTTAGTACTTCTTTACTATCATGAAAACTTTTTCTTAGTTCAGTTGTTTTGAAACATTTAATTTTTAATTAATTACTATTTAATTTTCTGAATATTGCTTAATATTAATTTTTGTTTTAAGATTTGTACTATATCATTGAATTACAATTTATCTAAAAGACATCATATGGTATCTTCTCCTAGTATTAGAAACTAAAAAACATATTTCCATTTTCTGCTGACTTCATATTACTTCTTCCCTGTCCTTTATACACACATACATACTATATGTGAAAAAAATACATGTGTATAACCTGACATAAGATTGGTACTGTTTCATAGAAATCTTCAATGACTTTTTAAATAAGGGTTCATCTAATATATCTTATATAGTCCTACATAACTATCGCTTTGAGAGCTCTTTATTGTTCATCCAGAAACATACTGCAACTACTCTTGCCTTTTGAATTATATTCTTTGTTATTTCCTATATACTATGTCTACAGGTATTAAAATATTTCAAGTTTGTATTACTAGAAAATATTCTACTTTTATTTTTCAAAGGTATATTTGCTAAGTACAAAATTCAAAGAGGATAGATCTTTTTTCTTTCAGTCCTTTTTTATGTTTCTTTTTATTTTATTTTTTTGATAAATTAATACATTGCAAACTGTTTTCATAATGTTTTGGTAACATACAAGTGCATATATGATATTATACTTACAGACATTATTATAGCAGATGTCTCTTATCAGTAAATTAAGAGAGTGTAGCTGTTTACTTATCTTATTTTTTATACATGAATTATATCACAGATTCAATAATTAATACTTTCTACCTTGTTATTTTCCTAGTGGTTGTCCATAGTACTAGAAGGTGAAATAATATCTTGTCCAACCGCTATTAGTGCAAATCTTGCGTCTCATAGAATTATGCAGAAGCATGACATATTTATCCCAACATGATTCTTACTTTCTATACCCCTTTTTTGTCTAGACCTGCCAAAGATCATGCCAACACAGAACAGCATTCCACAATAATAGTGAGTTATCTGAAGAAGTTGTTAACTGTAGCCGTTTACAGGTCAACTTATTATTATGGCCCCACGTTATATACCTCATTTTTGTACTTTTCTGCTGGATGGTTAAGACCTGGACAGAGCAAGACCTATATACCAAAACATGTAGTTTTTGTTTCTGATGAGGTCAGTGAAGTCCCCTCAGGGTTTATCTTGTAATCCTGTACCTTACTCTGTAGATACTTTTTCTGTGTCATCCATGTGGATGAGTCATGGCCAATGCTTGACCAGTTTGCTCTCTGAGAGAGCCTGAGAGAAAGTTTTCTCTCCATGTGACTCTCCCCAGGTACACTATAGATCATTGATCTCCTTGCTCTGTGGCTCCATAATCTCCTTGATCAGAAAATTTGGGCACAACTGAATTTCATGATGTTATAGTACAGGTTCACCTATGTCCTGAGTCTTCACTGACCTTGAAAGGGTAGGGCCAAAATGCTGGCTGGCCTTGTGGCTCTTCTATTTCTCCAATTTTTATCTGTGAACTTAGATTGTTAACCATCCAGAAGAAAAGCTGATTAGTACCCTGAAGCATATGCTATTCACTTTGCCCTATCTGACTCAATTGTTTTTAGTTGTTGTTGTACATTTCTATTTGTATTTCTTCTTTTCACTTCTTGTACTAGGGAGACTATATGATATTTGCAAGTATGTGTCTGGTTTATTTCACTTATGTGTATATGTTCAAGTGGCATCCACTTCAATATAAATGCTTCAAGTTTATCATTCTTAATAGCTGGGTAATACTCCATTATATAAAAATACCACATCTTTTTCAACCATTCTTCATGTGATGGACATCTTGGTTGTTTCCAAGATTTTACTATCACAAATTGGGCTGCTATAAACATAGGTACACATATATCACTATGATATGATGTTTTCAGTTCCTCTGGGAAAATTCCTAGTAGGGGGATAGCCGGCTTGAATGGGATTTCTAGTCCTACTCTTTTGAGGAGTCTCCACACTGACCTCCACAATAGTTGTACCAGTCTACATTCCCACCAGCAGTGGAGAAGTGTTTCCTTTTCCCCATAATCTCTCCAACATTTGTTGTTGATTGATTTCTTTATGATAGCCATTCTTTCTGGACTGAGATGGTATCTCAGTGTTGTTTTTATTTGCATTTCATGGATGGCTAGTGATGTGGAGCATTTTTTCATATATTTATTCGCTTCTTTAATTTCATCCTCTGAGAAGTGTGTATTCATCTCAGATGCCTTTTTCAGTCCTTTAATTAGTCTAGTTTCTTAGACACTTGGTCATTTTTTTTTCTTTCTAATGTGAAATATAATGTTATTTAATTTTGTTCTTCCATAGCTAAATTTTTTTTATGTATATGCTTTAATTATTTTTTTCTTTGTAATAAGTTTTGGACAATTTCATTTTTGTGTATCTTGGTATGATTTTATTTAAATTTCTTGCACAAAAGGTTTATTTTTCTTGGAAATGTGGTATTATAAGTTGAACTAAACTTAGAAATTTTAAATCTTTAAATATTTATTGCTTATTCCTTTCTACTTTGAGAATTCTAATTATATGAATATATTTAAAAAGACCAGTTAATGCTTATGATTTTTGTTTTTACTCTGATTTCTTTCTTCTGTTGTATTTCTTATAACTTCTTAGTTATTGTTTATTTTTCTAAAACAAAACTTACACATTTATATCTGGTAAGCTGAAAACTAATTTGCATGTAGTATCATGTAATACAGCAACCATTGTTGGATTCCTATTGCTTTGTTTAGTGAAAACTTATGTATAATGCTGTTTTCTTCTATCACTATTTTTCTTCTTTAAAAATAATAATAAAAAGTACAAAAAACTGAAAAAGAACACATCTGTCTCTTAAAATTCTATTAAATATACAGAAAGGGAAATACAGCCACACCTACAGCATAATTAGACCTTGCTACTTACTTTAAAAAAAAATTAAATTTGCTTGCAAAAATAAAAACCCTCCATCAGAACTTCATTGGCAAAAGGACAAATCAAAAAACATATGTGGGGCTGAACTGCAAAAGGACATCCACACAGGAGGGCAGTGTGGCCCAGGACAGTGGCTAACACGGGGAGGAGGATGTGTTTGTCTTTTAACAGACAGTGGGTCAGTAACATCCCTGAGGTCAACATCCCCAGGGTTGGCTTCTTAAAATCTGATGCAGTAAAAGACAGATCGCAGTCAGTCCGAGTACTCCCCC
>PVKA01054790.1:0-10592 GCA_004027165.1 Ctenomys sociabilis
TAAATTTCTAAATCAAAACTAAACTTTAAAAAAATTCAAAATGGCCAATGGAAAGTTTGTTCATGCCAATGTATTTCTAAAGTCAAAATTACAGGAAGAAGCATTGACTCTTAAACACTGCAGAATGCTACAAGGAAGAAAAGAAAACATTTTGGGAAACTAAATGGATGATTGTTCAAATCCAGAGCTAATTCTTATCTCCTGTCATCATAGAAACAATTTCATTATAAACTTCTTGAGGGGCATCCATTGCCCAGATAAAGTCCAAGTGATTGTAAGGAAGAATCTCCTTGTGGTAAACGAGATTGGAGAGTTTTGGAAGCAGATTGTCAACATCCTGGGGGTCAGTCAACACATCATGGCCACCATTCCACACTGCAATGGGCACGGTCATGGTTGACACATCATAGTAGGGAGGCGTGCTCTACAACACACAAGAGAAAGAGTCATAGTTCAGGTACCCACACTTTAAACCCAGTATTTATTCCTTGAGTAGACTGTATGATATTAATTAATTGAGCTTTTAATAAATTCTAACAATGGTCGCTCCCAGAAATTTACGTTTATCTGTAAGGAACTTTAAACATAGTATGTTTTGGAGCTATGCTTCTCACTCTAACAGGCCTGTGAACATCCAGGAATCTGATGGAAATGAAGACTGACACAGTAATCAGGAGAAACCTGATACAAGCAAGCTGCCTTCAAAGGATGCTGAAGCTGGTGGTCCTGAACCATGACCAAAATCACAAGGTTTTAGATAATAATTTTTGTAAATTTAAAACTTAGACCTCAACTCAAGCTGAACAAAATAGATTTGCAGATTCTAACGTTGATAATTATTTCTACTTTCAAGTATAGTCATTTTTATCTCTCTGAAGAAAAATATCCTCAAAATGTTCCAAGCAATTTCTATCAATTCTACACATTATAATCATTGGACAGGTTTATTAATCTAAACAGCTGCATTGATTTAATTTTAACCTGACTTTACTATATGTTGCTTAATGTGTGAGAAAAGTTATCAGCTCCAATTTATGTTTCTAGCAATTCACCATTAACACATAGATTTTAAGGAGAACTAGAAGGCAGAAAAGGAAACAAAAGAATCTCCCCCAAATTCCCCACAGCAGAGACACAATGTGGTTACACTTTTTTTATATCACACTTTAAGGAACATTAATCCAACATGTTAACTATCTTTCTAGTCTCACTTATCAAACAGCCAACATGCCATAGAACAAGTTGATCATATGTAATTATTCCTGGTTTTCTTTTTCTAGTATTTGGTACAGGGTCTCACTATGCAGCTTGGACTTGTAGTGATCCTCCTGTTTTCAGCCTCCCCAGCCCTGGAATTACAGGCATGCCAAGTCTTGGGAGCATGGAGGGCCCTGTACCAGGGATCAAACTCAGGTTCTTGTGCTTGCCTCACTTGGCACTTAGTCCCTGAGCTAGCTCACTGGCCCATCCTGGTATTTTTAGTGCTTTCTATTATATTCTTTCTTTCATCTAAAAGAGAAAATAGTTTGGGTAATATCTATAATTGAAACCCACTTTCTTTTGTTAATATCCCATTATTCAAAGAGGCTCATAGGTACTAATTCTGACTCTGTAATTGCTGTCACTGCTTCAGTTAGCTCAAGGCACACCAGACTTGCTATTGGGGTGCTCAGAAGGAGGAGACTTGGGGAAAGAGCACTCCAGATCTAACCTGGCCATCTAACATGAAATCATCTAATCATCAACATTATAGCCCAATAGTAACATTGTTCAAACAAGCCTGAGATTTGGAGCTATGAGAAAAGTGATAGTTGGGGAAAAGGTGGTTTTTCTTTGACGGTGTTCTGAAAACTTTTTGAAAGATATAAGGACCTAAAATAATGGAAATATCTCTCTACACATAAAATGTTGTTACAAGAACATATAAAGCCCTCCAAAATTTCAACTCATAGAAATAGATGAAAATGTAGTGGAAATTTTAGCTATATCTAATATAAGAAAGCTGGAAAAAGAAAGGATTACAAAACAAGATAAGATACCTTCCTTGTTCGAAATTAGAATAACGTGAGTGTTTACCATGAGCTAAAGGTACATAGATCTCATTGAATCATGTCAATGACATTTTGAGTCTGGATAGATACAGTTATTATTGCCTAGCTAATATCAGTCACCAATAAGATTAACTCCTTTTTTATTATCTGTTTTTTTATGGATCTCGAGATTGAATTTAGACCCTTGTCAGGCAAGCACTTATTCTACTAAGCTACCTCCCCAACCTCAAGATGCTCTCCTAAGTAGGGTCTTTTAAACTGCAAGTGAAAGGACTGTTCGGTATGTTTGCTTCATTCACAAGGCCCACACCTGCTGAAAAATATTTCCAGATTTGACCTTCAAAGATGCCTCCTCTCCCTTTTGCATGAGAATCTCTTCCTCTGAAATGACCCCTTTGGTGGCCAATCGTGGAGAGATGACTGCTCAAGAAAACTGGAGATTCCAGTTCTATCGTGTATGGCCACAATTGTTAGTTCATTATATCAGTTGACTGCCCATCAAAAAGCTGGCCGATGAGGTTGGACAACAGGTCTGTGCCACAACAGTGGGTGGAGCCAAGTCCTGGGAGGCCTTCCCAGGTGGTATTGCGCTGGTTGAGAGCAGGTGGAAGGAGCACAGGAGCGGCGCACAGCTGTTCAGCAATGTGAGACAGTAGGAGAAGAGGCAGCAACAATTCCTCAAAAACAGGTGTGTGGGTGGCATAGCTTCTTTATCCTTTTATCTCTCTGTCTTTCAAAATGTGAATAATATCACTTTTAAGAAGCTTACCTGATTAAAGTGGATCATGTTCAGATATGGGCTTCCCCAGTCAAAAGCTTGAAACTTTCCAGACCTGCCAGCCTTATATAGAAACATCAAAAACACAAAGAAACAAAAGGTATTCTTACCATGTGTAAGATAAAATTCATGCATTTCTAAGTAGTTTATTCTCAGTTTAAACAATTATTTCAAAGTTTTCTCTTTCAAAGGAAAATTATTAAGTAGGATGAGAAAGCCATGTGTTTTTATTTTACTTATTTATATATTTGTTTATTTACTTATTTATTTTGGCAGAACTGGAGATAGGATTCAGGCCATTGCGCTTGCCAACGAAGTCATTATTCCAATGAGCCATCTCCCCTGCCCCAAGTATGTGTGTTTAAATGCATCTTTGCATGATACAATTTTTCTCACATCTGCCAGGTCGTATGTATCAGACTTTGCTATACAAAGAAGTTGTTTTCATAAACTTTCACTCATATGGAAGCATACCTATTTTCATACGGTAATCATATGCCAGAAAATTACCTGTCAGAAGCATTTGACAGAATGTTTTATCAATGTCCTTTAGGAAAAGCATATGAGTTGAGACCTACAAACTATTTTTTAATACCATTGGAGCAGTGATACCTGGGCCCAGTGAAGAATGTCTTGAACAGAAGTTCCTGCAGGGTTATGAGAGAGATACACGTCCAAGCGACTCTAGAATCAAATATACAAGCATAGATATGCACACTGAGACACATATTTGGTTTATGGAAAACAGCTAAGATCTGAGTTTTCTGATTCCAATACCATGTTTCAGAAAACCTTTTATCAGAAGGCTATGAGCAAGAGAGCTTTTATTACTCTAGAGTTTGCAAGGTGCATTGCATAATTGAACCCATTTAATTTGTGGGTTCTGAGTAAGTGTATTGTTACCATCTCATAAAAATGACATGAAGCTTCAAGGAAGTTCAGAGAAATATCATTTCATAAAGAAAGTATGGAGACAGAGAAATTAATTTAGAACTCTGAATCTAAGTTCTCATCTTTTTATTCTTCTCTACCAAGAGCCAGATTGCTGAACATTAATTAATTACAAAACAGTAATAATTACAAAACATTCACACACAGGGCTCTTTCTTTGTAGAACATTATATGTGAGATGTGGTTTATAATACATTGCATACATATACATATATATGTATATATACTATTTTGTGCATGTCAGATATAGTAGTCATTATATGTGTATATGTCTCTGTTATGATAATCTATTTGACTCCAGTCCATCCACCTTACCCAAATCCTCAAAGTCCCCTACTCATATTGCTTAGGCCACTTCATATTGGGTCTTAGAGTATGGACAATCTCAAATTATTGACTATCTTTATATAGTATTTTTTATTTATTTATCTATCTATTTTTTCATTTAGATATATAAAAGATAAAATAGCAGTAAAACAATTTCAGAATAGGTGTCGCTACTGTCAGGACTCAAAAGAAGAAGTAAAAATTGAAAGGTATAACACAGTTAAATGGAAAGTGAGAACTTAAAGATAATACAATGGAGAGAGAGCAAAGAGACAAGTGAGGAAATAAGGCAGGGGCAAAACCAAACATTTATATCAACAAGATATTAAGGCAACAGTTCTAAGAATCTCTCTAAGGTTCTTAGAAAATAGCAGTAGATGTGTAGAATCCTCACCCTAACCAACTTTATAGAAAATTTTCTACATGAGTATCATGTAGAAGATAAATCTCTAATTTATTGGTTCCTTGCATTTCCACTTCGCTATCATTTTTCATAAAACTTTTGTTGATGGATGATACAGTAGTGCAGTGCTGCCTTTTAGCCATGTGGTAAGGATAGTTCAATTCACTACCCATATGGAATGGCAACATCCCCCAAATCACCAAGAAAGGAGGATTCTCATCTTAAGTGGGAGTTAAAAGAAGTCTTCATAGATAAAATCACTACTGAGAAAGACAGCCAAATTATGTCTGTCTTTTTCATCACTGTGCTTTCAATTCTTACAACACGTTGATTGAATTATACTTTTTTCTCAATGAACTTGATTTGCTTCAGTGTTTAAAACTATAAAACAAACCAAGAAAAGTTATGTGATATTACAGTGGAGGCCACCAAGCCATGTTCCCCGAAGAAATTAAGCTTTTGCTTCCATCTATATCTGATCATATTTCAACGTTATTTGCTGAGATATGGAGAACTGAGATATGCAGATCACGCAGATATATTAAACCAGATGGTTCCTTAATTATTTAAAAGAATCTTACTGTGTCCATTCAAAATGCCAACATGACATTGCAGCACTTGTGAGAGAATTGTCCCTGCAGGTGATGTCAGGGATGGGGGCTTGAGCAGGAGCCTATGTCATTCCAGGGCTAAGACATTAGATAACAAAACAGCTAGGGCTGTGGGACTCAGAGACGCTTACACCTTCCTGGCGGCAAAGATGCCAGCTTTGCATATATCAAGTGATCTGATGCACACAGTTGGAAGGCCTCTGTGCCTGGGGCAAGACCGCTCTGTTTTTCCTTCATGCTCAGTGCCTGCAAAGCTCCTTCTCCATGCACTTTGCCAAGAACCCCTCCCCCACCTCCCTGACTAGTACCAATAAAGGCCAGGAGCACTCTGACCTGGCCATTTGTTCCATTAAGTGCAACTGTTCCTCCCAGAGCCCTTCAACTTCAGGCCTGTCTGTCCTTTTTCATCTAAGTGCCACTGCCAGATGGAAAGCTGAACCCTCTGTGAGGGGTTCTTATATCACTCTGTCCTTTGTAATATAGTCTATGTGTCACACATTTATTTGCTGCTTCACAACAACACATTGTGCAGATGAAGACACCATGACAAATGAGGTTAAGTCAGTTCGGAAGGTAAGATTTGAATTTAGGTTCAGCCACATTCAAATACTCAATTACTTTATACTATAGCATTTTCTCAATCTATGCAAAGCAAATGGAAATTCAAATCAAAACATGGTCCAGGTATACATAAACAGTTGTTCTAAATTGTATTTTACAAAATATATGAGAATGAGTAGAGCAATTAAAAATACTTATGAGATTTCTTCAATGCCTAAATATCATCCCTGTAGACACCAGCTCAATTATATGGATTTATATCTTCTATCACAGAAATTAAATGCCACATCAAATGTGTGGTTGGTCACAAGTAAGGATAGAGCTTTTCCCCCTGCAGGCTAATTATTTACTTGAAAGCCATTCAGGTGATAGCATGAACCAAGAGTTTATGAAACTGGGAATAATAACTTGTGATTACTCTTGGGTTTACAAGGATATCATGAGCACAATTTTGGAGCTATTTCTACTTCTTATAAACTTGTAAAGCCATTTCCAAGTGATAATGAAAAAATAATCCAGCATGCACATCAAAAAGATTCAGAATAGGAGATGGGGAGATGGCTCAGTAGAATAAGCGCATCCCTGGCAAGCACAAGGGTCTGAGTTCAATCCCTCAAAAAAGAAAAAGATTCAAAATAAAAATTGCAATGTATACAAACCGTGTTGAAGTTTTTAGTGTCAAATCCACATAAGATAAACAAGATGTTCCTGCAAACAAGATCCACCAACTCACGTGAGCACACCTCAGTTGTACGAAATTGATCAAAGAAGTTATGTGGCATTAACAGTTTTTCACCAAATATACGCTGAAAAATAAAAGACTTATTAGAGCTGTGCAGCAATCAAGCTGCAAAAAAATAATTACATAAAAAGGTGCTTTCCGCAGATGACATTTTCTTATTTCTGAGTGGGTCTTTTTTGACATTTCCTCTACTAGCTCCATTTAATTTCCACAATGAATTTGTGAAGTGGATAGGCAGATATCAGTACCTGGTGTCTCTTATATCATGAAGAATGGAACTGGCTGGTGAGAGGAGGCAAAAGACACAGCAAATTATAGTCTATTTGGAGTGATAAGAATTGTGGGGTAAAAATCAAAGAACAACACGACACTGTCATAAGTCCATATGTAATCTCAGCAGCAAATTATGGAAATACTTATGGCAGTGGGACAATGATTCTGAGTCATAATTTCAGCAAAATATTTAGACATTTGTTCTAATTTGGGGGGAAAAGTGGGCTTTTTTTCATTTTATACACCAGAAAACATGAAGTTAATAAATAGCATCTTGGGCTGATCTGAAGTATAGGATGCCTAGAATCCTAGCCCAAGCTTTTTAAGAAACTACTTCCTGTTTTAGTGTCAGAAGATCTAAGTGCAAGTAGGAAATAAGTTCTGAGTCAATGAAACAGTAACTAAAATCACCATCCTCACAGAAACTTAGATTTCACAGAAAAGGTCTAAAAATGAAGTTTGATATAGGTAAATTCTCTTCATGTAAACATAAATTAAAAATAAATGAATAGTACAAAACCATAGAAGGAAACTTGTATTATATTTAGTTTTGGGGGTTTTTTTGTGCATGTTAATATGTGGTACTGGGGATCAAACTCATGATCTTGTGCTTCCAAGACAGGTGCTTATGGTGCTGAGCTATCTCTCTGGCCCTGTATTTAGTATTCTGAGATGAAACCTCATAAAGGAATTTGTCGTTTCGTGTGTGTGTGTGTGTGTGTGTTTGTATGTGTGTTGTGTGTGTGTTGATTTCAGTGGTGGGAGAATTTGGATACTAAGTACTGAAAGTAAAGGTCATTAATTAGCTACTGTGCATGCCTGGTTATATTTATTGTTTTTCTGCAATCTAAATATGAAACCTCCATTTTCATGTCCAAGATGAAGAAGCTCTTACAAAAGAGCTCTTCGGAAAGCCAGCAGTTATCTAATCAGGTCTTGCAGTATTCTCACTGAATCACTGATTCCTTTGCTCTTCCTTTCTTTCATTTCCCTTCCCCAGTTTTTAAGTCCTGGTGGACTGTGCTGCTTCTCTTACTGTTCTGCTTTGGCTCTTGCTACTGGCGTGCAATTACAGCCTTGGCAGATGTACGTAGAGTGCTTGCTGACGGGAATGTCTGTGAAGAGGCACAAATGCTTCATTGGTTTCCCACATACACGGCATTGGTGCCATACAAAAGAATAAAGAGATCAATAGTGAGCATTGAGGGCATCTCACAGGCTGTAGTGTGGATGCAAATTCGGTCAGTGCCACAAAGAAGGAATGCAAGCACCTGCAGCCCCAGTATGTGGTACAAAAATGGTGTCCAAGGGGCTGGCCAAATAGCTCAGTGGATTGAAGTGTCTGCAAGCAGGAACAGAGGCTGGGGATTCAATTCCTCCACCTGCTGTGCCAACGCCAACCCAGGGGCACGCTGAGATGGCAATTGAGAATGGATGTGGTGGCGCATGTCTATAATCCTAGCCCTTGGAAGGCTGTAAACACTTAGATCACTATGAGTATGATGTACTAATGAGACCCTGAACACCCTCTCCTAAAATACACACACACACACACACAAACACACACACTCACACACATGCACACAGACACACACACACACAAATGCTTGTCTAACAGATTTTTTTATTCCCTTTGCACCACATTGAAATTCATGAAAATCACATTTTTTAGATTCAGTTAACTAAATAGAATCACATACCTTGAAAAGAAATGTAGGAATGTATGAAACCTTTTTTAAAGGGCTTGTTGCATACTTCACGGTTGCCACTGGAGCTAATGCATAAAAAGTTTTGATTTTTTTAGCTAGTTTGGGATTGGTAGAGAAAGCGATAAAACCTGAAACAGAAGAAGCAATGCGTGAAGAAGGGATGTGTGTAGGTGATTTGTTTCTGTGAGTGTGCCATTTTCTTGTGTGTACAAAGGTGATGTTTAAGACAACCTGTGAAATGGGCATTTCTCCTTGCTTGGAGCCTGGTGACCTTAGTTTTAAAATGTATAGTAGTAAAAAAAGAAGAAAGGAAATATCCCCAAAATAAAGTAACTCACAAAGTAGAAGATTGGAGGCATTTGATGTCAAATAATTCTTTTCACTTCAGTAAGGCCCACGGGAGGTAATATTGCATCTCAGTAACATAATACCTCTACGTAGCCAAACTATATCCTCAATAAAAGTCAGGGCACTGCAGTATGCTTTGTGCTATATGTACTATTAAAACAATAGAAGGGTTATAGTATAGATTCACATAGGTTTTCATCCAAAACTAGTGACATTTTTACGGTTTTGGAAAATAAAGTCAATTTTAATCGCTGAGAAAATTTCCCACTTTCTAACAAAGGACCTGGAGTCATCGACTATGTATCATGCATGCGTTCCTACCCAGGTAGCACTTTGAGTCACCAGCTGTGCTTTAATCCTGACCATAGGGAAGAGTTTGACCAACAGCCCTCTTTGTTTTTGCTTCTTCCGCAGAAATCTGCTTTCCCAAGTATATATACACTCCTCAAGAGCAACCTGAATCTAACCACTGGTCAAGAAGTACGATAAAAAGCCAGGCTGTCTGGCCCCAATAGGTAATACTCCGATCAGCCATACCATTCAGATCCACTTGAGGCTTCCTGGGATTATTTCACAGCCCAAACTCTCCTTCTAGCTACCCCATGCATTTTGTCTTTCCTGTAAAAGTGTTTCCCTAAGAAATATCCTAAGAGCTCATCCTCGTCTTTGTGGGAACCTTATCTATTACACTACACTTGGTTTTTATTTACTTATTTTTTTTTCTTGGTGGTACTAGGGATTGAACCAAGGACCTTATGCTTGCCAGGCAAGCACTTATTCTACTTAGCTATTTCCCCAGCCCTACATCTTTCTTTTTCTGAGTATAAAATTCTGCAGTTGAATGCACTATGTTGGGTTGAGCATACAATTGCAAGAGCACTTTTTCAAGCTTCCTTTACAACTTTCACCTGCTCTCATCATGTGTGTCCCTTTGTGGGCATTCCAGTGACTTGGGATTGTAGTAGGAAGAAAGGGCATCACAAAGGACCAAACTATGGCAGGAAGCACACTGTGACTTCTCAAGTGCAACTTCCTATATGCTCTCCTACTTCCACCTCATTTCTTCTCTTTATACCTTCTCTTCTGGTCTCCTGAGCTCATTTTGTTTTGCTTTCCCTCCACTTTCTCCACCACAGCTGCTGTTACAGAAATCCCTGTACTCCGAGGTCATTATGCCCAGGGGTCACCTCTCAGACTTCATTGCACTTAACCTTTCCCGGAATGACTGTATTTTCCATCCTCAAGCACTTTTTCCTCCTCACTTTCAGAGCAGCAGATACTTATGGCTTTCTTTGTTCAGTATTAATATTACTATTATTATTATTTATCATCATTTCCAATTTTTTTCTTGATTCCCTCTCTTTTTCTAAGTTAAGGTGTAGCACCAGCTTTATGTTTGATCTTTCTTTTCTCCATCAAATTCACACCTTTCGTCTTTATGTTCTATTTCATGTAACAAGGACACCTGCTTTATATTTTATTCCAGTCTTCTCTTTGGACTCCAAGTCTGTGCATAGAACTGACTGCCTAACAATGCTTTGTAGACCAAAAATAAGAGGTTAACTGTTTCAAAACTGAGCTCCTGTTCTCCATCACACACCAGCTCATCTCGTTGCCTTCCCCATCTTGGCTGGTGGCTTTCCACTGTCCCATGAACCCTGGTGCTCAGTACACAAACCTTCACATTATCCTCATCTATAAATGGTTACATTTTTACTGTTTTGTTCCATACATCTCTTGTTCAATATGCCGAGAAGATCCTATTGGTTCCATATCCAAAATGTTCCTAAAAGATATCTTTACCCTGACCTCACACCATTACTTCCTCAGGTACAAAA
>PVKA01054791.1:0-10613 GCA_004027165.1 Ctenomys sociabilis
TATGTAGAGGAATGCTATTGAATTTTGAATATTGATTTTGTATCCTGCTATGTTACTGAATTTCCCTATCATTTCTCGTAGTTTCTTGTTGGAATTTTTGGGGTCTTCCAAGTAAAGTATCATGTCATCTGCAAATAGTGATAATTTAACTTCTTCTTTTCCTATTCTTATTCCCTTTATTTCTCCCTCTTTTCTAATGGCTGTTGCTAAGGATTCCAAGACTATATTGAATAGGAGGGGCGACAGAGGACATCCTTGTCTTGTACCTGATTTAAGAGTAGAAGATTTCAGTTTTTTCCCATTTAGGATTATATGAGCTTTTGGGTTTTCATAGATGGCTTTTGTCAAGTTAAGATAGAGTCTATCTATTCTAATTTTCTGTAGGACCTTGAACATGAATGAGTGTTGGACTTTGTCAAAGGCTTTCTCTGCATGAAGTGAGATGATCATGTAGTTTTTAGATTTCAGTCTATTAATATAGTGTATTACATTTATCGGTTTTCAAATATTGAACCATCTCTGCATCCTTGTGATGAATCCTACCTGGTCATGGTGTATGATCTTCTTGATGATTTGCTGTATT
Source organism: Ctenomys sociabilis (assembly GCA_004027165.1). NCBI lineage: Eukaryota > Metazoa > Chordata > Mammalia > Rodentia > Ctenomyidae > Ctenomys > Ctenomys sociabilis. Next base: position 584 of record PVKA01054791.1, read on the forward strand.
CTATTTGCCAGGATTTTGTTTAATATTTTTGCATCTATGTTCATAAGGGAGACTGGCCCTCATTTTTGGTTGTGTCTTTCCCTGGTTTTGGAATCAGTATTGTACTTGCCTGCAGAAATGATTTTCGGAGGACTGCTTCGTTTTCAACTTCATTGAAGAGTTTGTGGAGTGTGGGGATTATTTATCTTATTTATTATTTATCTTCTATAAATTTCTTGTAGGATTCAGCTGTGAATCCAACTGGACCTGGACTTTTTTTTGTCGGTAGGCTTTTTATTACGTTTCATATTTCGTTGTCTGTTACAGGCTTGTTGAGAGTTGTTATATCTTCTTGATTCAGTTTTGGTAATTTGTACCTTTCGAGGAATCTGTCCATTTCTTCTGTATCTTCTATTCTGTGAGCGTAAAGCTTCTCGAAGTAACTATTGATAATCTTCTGAGTTTCTGCTGGGTCTGTGGTGATTTCATCATCCTTTTCATTCCTTATTCCTTGTACTTGAATTTTCTTTTGTCTCTTTTTGATGAGGTTGGCTAGAGGCTCATCAACTTTATTTAGTTTTCAAAGAACCCACTTTTTGATTTGTGGATTCTTTGAACTGTTTTCTTCATCTGAATTGAATTAATTGCTGCTCTAATCTTTGTGATTTCTTTCCGTCTTTGCACTCTGGGTTTTGTTTGCTCTTCTTTTTCCAGTTGTCGGAGGTGCAACATTAGGGTGCTAATTTGTTCCCGTTCTCTTTTCCTAATGTGTGAGTTCATAGCTATGATTTTCCCTCTAAGAACTGCTTTTATTGCATCCCATAAATTCTTCTAAGTTGTGCTTGAATTTTCATTGAATTGTAGATGCTGTTGAATTTCTTGTTTAACTTCTGCTGTGACCCATTGATTGCTGAGAAGGGTGTTGTTTAGTTTCCATGAATTTAGCGGGAGTTTTTTTTGGTTGTTTCTTTTGTCATTTATTTCCAGTTTCATTACACTGTGGTCAGGTAATATGCATGGGATAATTTCTATTTTCTTGCTTATACTTAGGCATGACCTCTGGACTAGTATGTGATCTATTTTGGAAAATGACCCATGTGCAGCTGAAAAAAATGTCTATTCAGCTGTGGTTGGGAGGAACACTCTGTATATGTCCACCAGGTCCATTTATTCCAAGCTCTGGTTCAGTTCTGCTACTTCCTTGCTAATTTTTTGTCTGGTTGATCTATCTTTTTGAGATAAGGGTGTTTCAATGTCTCCTGTTAAGACTGTGGTCTTAGATATTAGGTTTTTAATATCCATTAAGATTTGTCTTAGATAGTTGGGTGCTCCTGTGTTTGATTCATAGATATTTGCTCTTGAATTTTTCCCCTGACCAATGTGTAGTGGCCTTCTTTGTGTCGTTTGATCCTTCTTGGTTTAAAGTTTAGACTGTCTGAGAACAGAACTGCTACTCCTGCCTTTTTCTGAGGTGCTGGGGCATGTAGTATTGTTTTCCATCCTTTGACTTTGAACCTATGAATGTCATTTTGAGTCAAGTGTGTTTCTTTTATACAGCATATTGTTGGATTTTGTTTCCGAATCCACTGTGCCAGTCTATTTCTCTTAATTGGAGAACTGAGTCCCTTTACATTGATGGTTATAATTGAAAAGTGCTGACTTATGTTTGTCATGATATTTACCTGCTGTTGCTTACTCCTTTGTAACCTGTGCTTAATTGTCTGACCTCTTTAGTGGATTGCTTCCATTCTCATTCATGGAGTTCTGATCACTGTGGTCTCTCTCTAGAACATCTTTCAGCAGCCTGTGAAGGGATGGCTTTGTCATCATGAAATTCTTTAGTTGTTGTTTGTCATGGAAGTATTTCACTTCTCCATCAAACTTGAAAGAGAGTTTTTCAGGGTATAGTAGTCTGAGCTGGAATTTGTTTTCGTGTAGGACTTGAAGAACTCTGCTCCATGATCTCCTTGTCTGCATTGTTTGTGTAGAGAAGTCGGCTGTAATTCTGATGGGTTTTCCTTTTAATGTGAGCTCCTTCTTCTATCTAACAGCTTTCAGTGTACTGTTTTTGTGTTGGATTTCTGGGATCTTAGCTATTATATCTCTCAGTGTGTTTCTATTTGGGTTGAAGTTATTTGGTGTTCTGTATACTTCGGTGACCTGAATGTTGGATTGTTTCCTCATGTTTGGGAAGTTTTCTGCAATTATTTCTCCCCAAGTTCTTTTTATGTCATTTGCATTGACTCCTTCATCCTCGTTGATACCAATTATTCCCACATTGTTCATCCTGGTGTCATCTTGCAGGTGATGGATTATTTTTTCCAGCATTCTCATTGCTTTTAAGAGATATTTTCTCACCTTTTCACTAGATGCTCTGGCATCTTCAAGATTGGAAACTCTTCTTCACTTTCACTCAAATGGTTTTGTAGACTCGTGATTGGTACTTTTAGTTCTTCTATATCTCTTTGACTGTGTTTCATGTGTTCTATTTCTTTTCTGTATTGCTCATTCAAGGAATCCATCATATTTCTGATCTCCTCAATTTTTTATCCATGTCTTCTTTAGAGGTAGTTATTAATTCTTTTTCTGCAGTGTTTCTTCCAAGTTGGGTTTCCTCTGTGTATTTATGGACTTGTTTCTATATTTCAGGTGCTATGATTTCAAAGAATTCTTTTTTGATTTCAGAAATTATTTCTTCCTTGAGTTCCTCATGATCTTTCTGCTGTTGTTTCTCTGCTTCAGATGCTGTTAATTCATATGTTTCAATTGGAATAAGGCTCTCTGCACTTGTTCTGGGTGAGCATAGTTTTCTACCCAATGTTTCTGGAATTCATTCTTTATTTCAGATAGTATGTATTCAGATATTTCTTTTTTAATTTGGGGGATTACTCCTTGTTTTATTTCCTCTATAGCTTTCTGCTGTTGTTCCTTTGCTGCTGTATCTGTTAGTTCATTCATTGCAGCTGAGCTAGTGTCCTCTGCCCTTCCTGATGGACTCGAGGTCTGGGATTGCATTTTTCCCCTTCTCTTCGTCATTTTGTATAGCACTGACCTTTGACCTTTGGTGTAGAGCTTTGATGAAGCTATAACCTTAACTTGTTATGAGATTCAGGTGCCAGTCTATTAAGTTTGAGATTTTCCAGGTATGCCTATCCTGAATCTAGCTGTTGTGTTCCATTCCTTTTTGCTGCAGCTCCTGTGGTTCCCCTTTGTTGGTTCCCTGTTTAGCCGAGCATGAACTAAACTGGGATGCAGAGCAAGTAATGAAAATTCCCACTGTCTTGGCTGGCTTTTGGGTGAGGATCCAGAAAGTTGCTGTGGTCAGCCCTCCTGTGTCAGGCAGGTCATTCTCTAGGTGGGCGGGCCTAGGTTTTGGTGGGTCTTCTGTGTCACAAAAGGATAGTGGATGATCTTATTTACTGAGCAGGCTGTACTGGGTCAGCTTGCCTGTGCTGGGTCTGGGTCTACAGGCTGGAACCCAAGAAGGCTGGGAAACGTCGCTCCTGTGCAGCAGGCCTGGAGCCCTCACTCACAGGCCAGGATACGCTGGGTATCGGGCCATGGGGTGGGACCAGGGATCATTGAGAAATGTCCCTCAGGCATCGCAGGCTTGGAGTTCTCCAGGCCGACCTGCACTGGGTCTGGGGCCTTGGGCTGGGACTGGCAATCACTGGGAAATGTTTCTCTGGCACGATGGGCCTGGAGCTCTTACCGTGCCACAAGGGTTGGGGGACAGGGAATCCCTGGGAAATGTCTCTCTGGCATGGCAGGCCTGGAGCTCTACACTCACTGAACTTTGATGCCCAGGGAGTCGGGAAAATTCCCACTCGCTCAGCAGGCTTTAGGGCAGGGATCCGGGGAGGTGCTGGTGAGTGGGTCCTGAGGTTTTAGGCCGGTCACTGACTTGGAGGGTTTGGGAATGGGGATCCAGGTAGCATGAGTGGGAAGAAGCCAATGGCTCTCCCTCAGACTCACCACACACTCACTGATCTGGGAAGCCTGGTGAGTTGTGAAAATTCCCACTCACTGGGAGAGCTTGGGGCAGGTCCAGGAGGCCACTGAAGTCAGCCGCTGTCTCAGGCTGGTCTCTGGCTGGCCAATGTGGACAGGATCGAGGAGGCTGCTGGAGTCGGCCGCACTGTCTTGGGTGGTCTCTGGGGCTGGGCAGGCATGGGCAGGATCACCTCAGTGTGTTTTATAACTTATCCAAACTTTCTTTTATAGTATATAACATTTCTTATCTTGGAATCACAGTCATCTTTTGATAAAAATTTTCTCTGTGAGCTGGATTCTAAGTCTTTTAAATTTTATTCTATTTATGGAATTCAACTTAACAAGGGACAAGGTCAAAGGCACATCTTATTTCCAACATAGGCTGCGTGGTTGAAATTATTGCTGAGCATTTTATATTTCAAGTAAATCCCACACTCTTGTCAGAATATCATTATGTTTAAGAGCCCAAAGACCAATTTCTCCTTCATTGTCCTCTATGCTATTTAATGATTCATTAATATAATAATGACATATTTGAAACATATTAAAAGAAAAAGAATAAGACCGCTTTTATTTATTTTTATTTTCTTCTGTATTTCAGGGAAGAGTCTACATGGTGTTCAAGGTCTCACTACTAGATCAGACTCGTAGTGATTCTCCCGTTTACAGCCTCCCAAGTGCTGGGATTATGGGCCACCAGGCCTCGTCTCCCTTGCTATCTCAGTGCACCCTGGTATTGGGGCCAGCATGAACATCTGCCCCCTGTACCTGTTTGTAGGCACTTTAGTCCTCTGAGCTATTGAGTCAGCCTATTTCCTTTATTTTTTAAAAATTAAAAAATGGTGACAGAAAAAAATAGCATTAGGAATAATAAAAATTTTACTAAACCAAGTAATAGGAATTCAATAATGGTTGATATATTGTGTGATGTTATCTTCAAAATAGTTGTTTAAGCTACCAGATATAAACATGCAAGATTGGTTTAAAGAAAAGAAAACAGAATAAAATAATAAAAAAGTTATAAGAAATACAAAACAAAAAATAATAATAAAAAGAGGGCTGGGGAAATAGTTCCATGGTTTAAGCACCTACCTGGCAAGCACAGGTCCTGAGTACAATCCCTGGTACAAAAAAAAAAAAAATCATAGCAAAAAGAAAAAACGTTTAAGCATTAATTGCTCCTTTCAAAAGACCAGCAGAAATCAGCAGAACAATTATCCAAACTATCCTGCATATGTACATAAATATATCTTTTCCCTTCTTTTGTTAAGAGAGCTTTTAATTTCCTCTCTGTGGAGTAACTGACAAATTATTTCCATATCACTCTGCCATAATTTAAATCAATAACGCTCCTTTTTTAACCTTTCTAAAAATTTACATAAAGTCTAACCCAAAATACAGGCATCATCATTCATACGTAACTTATCAATAGCAGGTTACTTTTACCCAATTAAGAAACAATAATGGCATAAATGTATCAGTATCTAATTTTGCTGCTTTACATTCTCCTTTACTTTCTTGCTGTGAATAATAGATACACTCTGAAAAATAAAGAAGTGTGTTTCTCCATCTAGAGAAATGTTTGGCCACTGATGTACTCTCTAAATGACTGTCATCCCATCTTTCAGTTTATTGGAGCAGTACATGTTGGAACAAAATGCCTGCGTGTCTGTCCTTCTTGCATGAAAGTCGTGATACAGGTAGAAGCACGTAAGTGGAAGCTTGATTTCACTAAACAAAGTAATAGGAAATCAACAATGCTTGCTGACAGGTTCTGACTGTGTCACAGCAGACACAAGCAGAAATATAAAGGTAAAAGGCCTTGATTGTAAAGGCAAAGGGACTTCATTATCTTGGAGGACACAGAGAGAATTTGGGAAGATAAGGAATTCTCTTGATTGGAGCAAAGAGATGCTAAGGCTTTTATGGACTTTTGCCAGGGTTGGGATTTGAAGAGGGTGTTTAGATACACCTCAGGGAGTGATTGGGGTCTTCCCGGAGGTGGCAGAAAAGGTGTAAGGAAAGTGCACCCTGGGCTGAGTTGGAGAAGAAGGGGGGAGGTGGTCTCAGGGAAGATAAGCTGTTGTTTTAAGGGCTTCAGCCATATTGGATGACCACCATAATAATTCAGCAATTCATACTAGCACCAGAACCTATCAGCTCCCACTCAAACCGGATACACTGTATTAGACCTAAACATATATATTATGTATGCTCTCTCCAAGTCTTCCAAGATAATACAGCCCCTTTCCCTTTTTCTTTGTGCCGGTTTTCTGCTGTGACACCGTCAAAATCTATCAGGAGCAAGCAAACTGAGCAGAGTATAAGGATTAGGCATGGCCCAGAAGAGGAGCATTGACAATGGGTAAGTCCTGGAGCTGGAGACTGTCTGCAGAGGTGGCTGGGTGGGGGGCAGGGCGGGGAGTGAGGGGAAAAGAAGGGAGGCGTCAGGCTCCACTGGAGAGGCAGTGTGCTCCGTCCTCCATGGGCTCAGTGGATTGCAGAGGGAAGGGTACTCACGACTGGGGGAAGGATGAATAATGAGTTGATTTTTTAGAATGAGATTTTTGGAGGAAAAAGAGACTGTAATTGGATAGTACTTTGAGTGGGGGGCGCTTGGGTAAGGAATGTGAGGAATGTAGACTGACTGATGAAAGAGAAGAACACTGGGAGGGAGGAAATAGTGTAAGGTATCTCAGTAGTCCCTGAAAGTTAAAGAGGTTAGAGCATAAATTAGAAGCAGCCGCTGTGGCTGAGGCGATGGCCTATGTGGGTGTCAGGTGGCTGTGGAGGTGAGGACTTTATATCATGATCGCTTTCCTCTGTGGCCCCATAATCTCCTCGATCAGAAAATTTGGGGCACAACTGAGTTCCATGATGTTACAGTACAGGTCCTCCTGTGTCCTGAGTCTTCACTGACCTTGAAAGGCTCGGGCCAAAATGTTGGCTGACCTTGCAGCCCATCCATTTCTCCAATTTTTGATGTGAAAACTTAGATTGTTAACCATCCAGAAGAGAAGCTGATTATTGCCCTGCAACATATGCAGTTCAGTTTACCCTAATTATCTGTCTAAATATCAAACATCTTAGGCATAACATGGGACATATATTTTCCAATAAGTATTGAGGTATTGAGTTTAAGTCCTTACAGAATATGAAGAAAAAATTTTTTAAAAATTGTACTATACACATATTATTACACAGAAATTTAGAAATCTAATCATATACTGCCTTATAGCAGAACAGTCCTGTAGCATTCTTTTTCTTGTGTCTTTTTTTTCATTTATTACCCAAAAAAAACCCTTTTACTTGTGAGACAATATGGTAATAATTGGAATGTCATGACAGGAGCAGAGGCACATTCAGGAGATCATGTTTATGACCACAAATAGACTTAGATGATTTGAAGTGCAAGTCAGTCTCATTTTCATGATAACAAAAAGCCTGTGCAATGAGCTCCAGATGCAGATGCAGTTGCCAATGGCAGAACTACCCCTAATGATGGGGACTTTCCCACTTGAATAGTCCTGAGTACATGTAACAGAAATGTCACAAGAACCACTGACCATTTTATGGGTTTCAAGTGTAGATAATAATTCATATTGCATAAAGTTATTGTTTACCTTCTGTGAATCAAATTCACACAATTTTACTTCTACAAACTATTTAGACAAAGCCCAGAGGCTCACAGAACATTTTACTCTCAGATGTATACATCCCTATCACAGATATATATATATAGTGTGTCAGACATATTTGCAACAATCTCCGTGTATGGTTTGAAGTGAGAAAAATAAAAATTCTGGGAGCAACCAAGTTATATTACAACTGTAAAGAAATAGAAAGCTAAAGACCCTTGTGTGCTAACACAACACTATGACTGCACTTTACGATTTGTCTTACAGATGTTTGTAAGAGAAATATGACTTCAAATCTGTCATGTTTACCTATATGTATTTACATTTTCCTTCCATAGTGATGCTTTGGAGTCTTCCCAACCCTAGCAGTGTGGACTGAACTCAGGGGCCATCTATAGCCAATTTCACCTCCCCTCATTCTCATGTTATATTTTGAGATAATTTTTACTTAGTTCCAGAGATTGGTCTTGAAATTATGATCTACCTCCATGAGTCTGTCAGTACACAGAATTATGACTGCAGACCCTGTACTCAGCTTTGGAGTTGAAATTTACTTCAAATCAAATAAATATCCAAGGATAGCTATTTAATTTCATATAACACAGTCTTATACCTGTAGCTTACTTAGTACTATTTTAATCTGTTAAATATTTACTTATCGATGTGTATCTCACTTCTATTTGTCTAATTCAAACTTTCTTAACAATTATCTAAACTTTCTATGGAAATTTTGTGGCATTAAACCTATGTAGTCATCTTTTAACTGTATTTAAACCTGTTGCTTTATCTAAGAAAAAGAAAACAGAAATCCTTTGTTTTACTGGCTATGGTCTCTAGTTTAACATGAAAGAAAACTAATTTAGAACTATCAGACATTCCCTAGTAATGGGCACATTAATTCCAGACACCCTTAGTTAAATTTTCCCATTTTTTAATGTATTTGAAAGGTGAAGCACCATAATTATGAAACAAATCTTGCTGGAGTTACCAAATGTTGACTTCTTCCCCAATACTTTTTCTTTTCTTCAATGTCTGTACCACATTTAATCCAACTCCTTTGCTTCTAAGAACTGAAATCTTCTGTGCTAAAGAACAAGATTTCTATCTTTGGTCAGCTTCTGTGATTTTGATGGAAGAGACTTCCAGGGTTTTGTCCCTGACTCTGTCCACCATGTCTTCAGTCTGTCTTGTGCCTGTACACAGGAAACGCTCGAGGCTTGAGTCAGGCATACGTGTGCCTTTGTACAAGATCCAGTTCCGCTCTTTCTGACGCAGAGCCTCATGTGTTCATGATGGTGGAAGGACAAATTAAGAGGATGGCTGAGTGGAAGGGGGAAACACCAAATGTCATGAAACAGAAGCTGTGGTTAATGTCCTGAATCGATCAGATGCTATTCATATCCACACAACCTGATGGTGTCACCCTCCGTTCAGCAACTGAGGTGGATTTAAAGTGAGTTAAGCATACTTTAGTCATTTTTCTTTCCTTCCCATATTTCCTTGCCCTTCCTCAGAGGGGAATAAGGGTTTTTCTCCCCCCTAAATCATCATAGGTGCCTCCTTCTTGAGATCTTCTTTCTCTAAGAGCTTGAAACCTTGAACAAAAAGGACTTTATTTTATTTACCTGAAATTTGAGAAAACAATTCCGGCTCTCACAGTCTTTTAAGCAGCCATACTTCATCAAAATCTAACAAACGCAGAATGAAGGTCCTGGGTTCAATCACATTTACCACCACCTCCACCACCGCCGAAAACATAGGAGGGACAACTCTATTTATAACATATAGTGAATTTTAGGAAAAAAGATGTAAGATATTCTTTTGCTTTCCCATGTTTATCTATTACCATTTCAAGTGAGAACTATATTTTCTTAGGACAAGTTGTTCCAACTAATACTGAAAAGTTAATAGGGACACATAAAATCAGAATTGCTGTCAGACAAGGTATGTAAGCTTGGCACAGCTACTGTTATCTAAACTCAGGGGTGCAGGGCTTACGAGGGTCCTTAGGATAAAAGTTCAGAATGAGTCAACCAAGTCCTTGACATTCTTGACTGGCAGTTGAAAAATCTGTAGCTCTGTCCTGTGACCCTTCTCCTAAAGTTCTGGCAAGGTGTGTTTGTCACTCCCTTTCCTATGACCTCTTGGAAAGCAGCAAGGGAATGTTTAAATTTGCTGTTGAGTCGTCACCCATATGTCATGGAACTGAATTCTACTTTTATTTTTTTTTCCATTTATTTTTATTTTATTAAAATACAAATGTCAGACAGTTTCAAGACACCTTAACCATACAGAGTCGATGAATTAATACATTGCAAACTGTTTTCATAACGTTTTGGTACTGTACAAGGTGCATACATGAAATTATATTTACAGGTTTTTTTATAGCTGAATTATATCAAAGATTCAATAATTATTTA
>PVKA01054792.1:0-10608 GCA_004027165.1 Ctenomys sociabilis
AAAAAAAGGAAAAGAAAGGAAAGGAAAGGAAAGGAAAGGAAAGGAAAGGAAAGGAAAGGAAAGGAAAGGAAAGGAAAGGAAAGGAAAGGAAAGGAAAGGAAAGGAAAGGAAAGGAAAAGAAAAGAAAAGAAAAGAAAAGAAAAGAAAAGAAAAGAAAAGAAAAGAAAAGAAAAGAAAAGAAAAGAAAAGCAGTAATGAAGGAACTCCAAGCCTGAAACTAGAACATGTCAAGGCCAGTCTCTCAGCAAAGTGTCAGCTGATACAGTTGGATTCCCTCAAGGCCTAAAACACTAAGAAAGCAACTGTGGATGGCATCTGTTGTAGTTTATGCCCAAATGTTCCCCATGAGCCTCATCATGTCATAGGCCAACTTTTGGAAGGTGAACTAAAGCTCACTCGCTGTTGGGAGGTGTGGTCTGCTCCACTGGGAGAGGCAGGCACAGTGGCCCAGCTTAGAAAGATTTATCTTCTCCCCAGGTCCTCTTTCACCCTTTCCACTTCCAGTCCAACTGTGACAGAAGCAACCCTTTTCTACCCTGCCCTTTGACTGCCATCATGCCTTGACGTTGCCCACTATGGACAGAAACTCTACAAATGAGACAAAATCAACCTCTCTTTAAAGTTGGAGGTGTCAGACATTCCACCTCAGTAACAAGGTAACTAGTGAGATGGCATCTCTCTTAATGCTTTCTTTGAATCTTGAACAACAAAAGATGTTGGCAGTCTCACCATTTCTATTCCTATGGATTTTCCCAAATCTGCACTATTCTAGTAAGACTCTTAGGAATTATAAGTGAATAAAACTGGAGAAGATTCTTATCCTTATTTACAGGCCAAACTCTACAAATGAATTAATAATTCTGAGTCCGGTAAATAATGAGATGTGTTGCTTGATTCAGAATGTTAGGGAAAATTGCAGAACAAAATACAAGGAATCTGGGGTGGACCTGCCTGGAGCAGGTAACAATAGTGACACCCTTTTAAGGAAGGTGACCATTCAAATGGAGTCAAAGGAGATTGTGAAACCAACAGAATGGTTATCTCTGACAGAGGGACAACTCACTGCAAAAGCTTTTAAGGTATATTTTTGGAAGAAAAGCAAGTACAGCTGGAGGAATATGAGGAGAAAAATCTCATCGAGAATACCACTTAGGTAACTAAGAGTCTTTTGTGGTTGGCCTCTCTATGTAACTGTTTAGGTAGCTCTATTCCTGGCTAGAACCAGAATTTACTATCTGTGATTATAACACCTAATATCTCGTCCTGTCAATGAGATCAGGCATTTTCTAAACTTCCAGAACTTTTCTTTCTAGAAGATAACTACACTTACCAGTCACTGATAGGCTAAGGCAAACTCTAGTCCATGAGGGACATTAAAAACAGAAACAAACAAAAGAAATCCAGTGCCCCAAACACCCCAAATTAATTACCAATATTTTATACACTCGCACAGTTATCAAAATAACTTGCTAAAATGCAAATTCCTAGATTTATACCAAATATACTATTCAAAATCTCACAGAAAGGAAAACGCAAACCTTTTCTTTTCACTTTTTTAAAGAAGTTCCCAGTGATAAACTAAGTTTAGGAAACACTGAATTGGACCTTCATTACCAGAAAAAAAAGTAACAAAAGCCCAAAGGAATGAAGTAATTTCCAAATGAAGCATTTCACCCTCCCCTGATTAAGAAGATACTTCTTTTTTTCCTTTTGCTTTCTTCTTTTAACTTTCTTATTTCACTTTCAATATGTAGGTGTTAGAGGCTTTTGATCAATCTCTGAGAGGACTGCTAACACTTCCTAATCATGTCTCCTAGGAGAAGTGACTTTGGAAACTAAAATTGTCTGGGGAACTGCTCCATCCTTTCCTCATGAAAAGCTCACCTTGAAACAGTGGCAGCCACTAAAAGATTATTATTTCTTCTTAATTGGGACCATCTAGAGAGGCTTGGAACCATATAGACTCTTTGCTGAGTTTAAATAAAAAAGGTGTCCCTTTGTCCTTATTATTTTCAAGATGATACATGTGATCCAAAGGTTCTTGCTCACCATGTGGCTCTCGTTGACATCAGTAGGCATTATGCATGTGAAAGGGCAGCGGGAGAGGGCTCATTATCTCCAGCCCAAGCAGAGAGAAACGCAATAATAATCGTTCTCTGCTTTTCTCGAAGCTTTTAACTGGTGCTGGAAACACAAGTAACCTTGGTGTTTTGGGTTAGAGTTTCACCTTTTTCAAATGGTAGGTAGAGTTTGATTCCCAGTTGGTAGGCCACAGGGATGGGGGAAAGGGGACTTGGAATGAGGGAAACTATTCTTATCTATAAAGCTGGCATGGTTGATTTTCTTCTGAGAAGAACAGTGATGCCCCAGTAATACCTTCCAGTACACCCACACCGTTAAGCAACAAGGACTTTATCTCTTCATGGGAGCCAAACACACCTATGACAAAGACAAGTGACCAGTAAAGCCATTTTTGTTTGCCAAAAGTCTTTAACTCTCTTTTCTGTCAAGGGCACTGCTATAGAATTGATGGAGTTTTACATCAAGATTTTATGACTCCTATGAGCTCTCAATTTTTGGCTCCAGCAAGAAAACTCTGGTATACATCTCTGAATCAAGGGAAAAGACACACACCTAAATACAGAAAAACAACATTCCCACCATGTTTATCTTTCCTTTTTTGCCTGGTTCTGAACTGATGTCACCAATATAGCCATTCATCAAACAGTGTTTTAATAAGATGATGTTCTACAGGAATTCTCTAGAAATTAACTCATTGCCCATAACTGAAAAAAGGCAACCACTGAATAAGCTACTTGAAGTGCCTACTCTTCCACTCTTTTTTCATGAGATTGAATATTTTACCTACCTCATATGAATGGAATCATGCAACATCCAGCATATATATTTGGCTTTATTTACTTCTTGTGATATCATCAAAGTTCAACTGTATTGTCACATACAACAGGATTTCCTTCTTTTATAAGGCTGACAAATGATTATATTTTCCACAGCAGTATGACCTATTGCATTTCCTCCAATAGCACACAAAGATTCCAGTTTTTCACATCCTTACCAGTATTTATTTTTAATATTGATTTAAGTCGATTCTTTGTTGTGACTTTGGTATTTTACTCATGGCTAGCGATGATGAGTATCTTTTCATTCACATATTTCCATTTGTATATCTTTTTTAGAGAAATGTCTATACATCACCTTAGGCAGTTTTTAATCATGTTGCTTGAGAACTTGATTTCAGAAGCAGGACTTATTTTGGACATCTGTAAAGAGCTGTTTCAGTAACCCAAGCAGTTAGATTGACAGCATCCTTTCAAATGAATCTGGATCAGGCCACTCACTTCATTAAGCACAACAAACCACAAAGCAAATGGAGATGACAGGCATTCAGTGTTCCTAAGTCACTGAGAACAGACCTTGCATTTTGGTCTTTGAGTTCTAGACCTTACATCTCTGCTGTTCCCTGTTGTTGCTGCGAAGTAACAAACCTCATTTTCTGATTTGTTTTGTTTTGTTTTTCAGCTCCTGAAAACTTTTTTGGCAGAGCTTTGTCAAATTTAGTGAAAGGTTAGAGGAAGTCTGTCTGACCAGCGCTCCCCTCCGGCAATTTCAAGAATGCTGACTCAAGAGTTTATGCTTTCCCTCCTGGCATCTCTGCGGGAAGCCCCAGCCACTCTGCAGTCCACCCACCACTATGCTCACAGCTGGCCTCTCTCACCCCTGCTGAGGTTATGCATTTCCACCTCCAGGTTTAAGATAGTACCTCTGTGTATGACAGAAACACTAAAATCAAGTGTCTTGTCTTGTGTAGGTCGCAAAGCAAGAGAATAAAAGCCAAGAAGACATTGAGTATACTTCGCTGCTTTAGATTGTTTCAAACCTATTATTAACAAACCACAATGGCTTGAACCAGACTCTTCCTTGTGGGCAAAACAAGTGCCAGTTTTGCAGCAATGTTCAACGAATTCTTAATGGTGCATAGAAAATTTGATGAAACTTTAAAATCACATAATTTAAACTCTTATTTTCAAATAGCAAATTAGTCTGCAAAATATGAAATGGAATCTCTAACTGCATGATTTGACCTTAGTCATACTGCATGTATGACTAAGGACAGGATGTGGAATCAAGTCTCTGCCCTTCAGCACTCTCCTGCTTTTCAAGGAACTCTTTGTGCCTCAACTGTATGCCCAGCTGACACTCAGGTTTCTTTTCAATTTGCCTGGCCAAAGTATTGATTTCTCTGGGAGCACTCTGCTGCAGACATGCTTCCTTTTCACACACACAGAGCTGCTCTTGGATATCTGTACTCTGCAGGGTGTTGCTCAGATGGCTTTACCCAGTGGGTGTTTTGGAAGACAGTATTCTGCATTCAAGACCATGTTGTTGCGTGTTGGACATGTAGCTCTTTTCTTAACTCGTATTGGTTTTCTTGACCCTGCATTACATTGTCCTCAAGCTTCTACACACATGGATTTTCACATGTCAGGAAACTTGGCCTCTAAATTCAGCTGAATTGGTCTTCAGGATAATGACAGCAAGGAAAATTCCACAATTCTAGGTCCCTCAGGGACTCTGTCCTATAACAGAAGCAGAGCAAAAATTCAGTGCAATGTACTTTCATTGGGTACTTTTTCTATATGAAAATATTGGTTAATTTATAATTTATAAAAGTGACAGATCATATACTTAATGGGTGTGAGTACTTAATAAATAGTAAACTATAAATGAATGTTTTACTTACATAGTTTCTCAAGGGACAAATCATTTTTTGTAGGGAGCCGTTGATCTCTCAGTATGATCCATTGTACCCCAGGTAAAATGGAAGCAGGAATAAAGAAAAAGTAGACAAAAAGAGAAGAGCTAGGTCAGGTGGCAGCCTTTCTACCTGGTTGAAAAAAAAAAACCCTGAACCACAATAGGGGCATTTATCCATACCTTTGCAAAGTTGTAAGACACAAGTTTGCCTAACAACTAATAACCCATAAAGTCCAGGCAGATTCCAAGACTGAGGTAGCTCAACTGCTTTAGGCCATGAGTCCTCATCCTGCCCTTCCACTTATGATCAATTTGCAGCTTCAGCAGCCCCCAACATTTTTTATTCACTCACCCATTCATTTGGTTGCTTAAAGCATATATTGAATATTAAATACTTTCTTTTTCCCAGACAATGAGAATAGAAAACTGGTTAATTCCAAACTTTAAGTTGCGTGTGTAAATTTGCAGATAAACAGAGATAGACAAAGAGAATAGAAAGGAAGAAAAAGAGGAGGAAGAAAATGAAGACAAGGAAGATAAAGAGAGGACAACCCAGGGGAAAATACATCATGGGACACCGCTGCTCTATAGTATATTGTTATCACAGAAACATAATGAATGCCAAAGGTGATATCAGATCATAGAGAATCCTAACCCAAAGGATATGCACTGAACATATCCTTCATTCTGAAGTAGAGATACAAAGTAGAGGTATTTTGCCATGGAGAAGAAAATGTAAATCAAACCAGTGAGGTATGGCATTCCTATATGAAAAATCTATAAGAAAGAAAAAATAAGGAAGAAAATCTTAAGGCATTGATGTGTTTTTTACTTGATCCTGTGGAGAGTGGAAGCCACTGAAAATTTTCTAAAATAGGTAGGACTTATTTAGATTGGAAAGGGTTAGAGAGCTAGGCAAAGCAAGAACAGCCAGGTGATGCCTGAGTTTGTTTGGTTGGAGAAACATTTGCTTTACGTTAGAAGTCTGATAGGAAAGCAGGACAGAATAGATACAATCTATAGAATCTAGAAAGAAATCATGATTTGGTTTAGTGGTGATAAATGGATCAGTGCATTATGCCCGGAACCTGCAAATAAATGATGTGACATGGAAAAGGGGGCTCTGTAAATGTCAATAAGACTATAGGTCTAAAAATGAGGAGGGTGCTGTATACTCTTATGTATCCCATCACTCAGTAAAAACCTGGCACTTTTTCCCAGGTTTCCGGGCACGATCAGAGAGAGGAGGTGAAAGGAGATATGCCAAGTGTGAGGGACTTGGCCCTCTCCAGAAGATTCTTGTGAGCTGCAAGACAGGACTGGGCTCCTACAGCTGAGAATAACCTTCAACTCTTAGCCAGCAAGAAAACAGGGATTTCTGTCCTGCAACCAGTGGGAATAACATTCTATCAAAACCTGATGAGGGCTGGGGAGATAGCTTAGTGGCATAAGCACCTAAGTGCAAGTTCCTGATTTTGATCCCAATACTGCAAAAACTCCACAAAACTAATGAATAAATAGATCTTCTGGAGGCCGCAGAAGGAAACACAAGCCTGTTGACTCTTGCTTTTAGTCCAATGAGAACCATGCCCAACTTCTTACTTAAAGAATTAGCAAATCATAAATTTCTGTTGTTCAAGCCACTACATTTTTGGTGCTCTTTAGCAGCAGCAATGCAAAACTAATGCATATTTGAAGGCAAAAGAGGGATATAAAGATTGTCAGTGAAAGGAGATGTAAAAGAAAAACTTTGCAGGGAAACTGAAAAAGTGGGGGTTGGGTAAAGAATTCTCCAAAGGACTGATCTGAATTAACAACTGCAAAACAGCAAGTACTGCCAGAGGAGTAGCCTTTGCCAATGCCAGTCCTCAAATCCCTGAGCAGACCTTTAAAGGACTGAGCAGAAAAGATAGTCAGACCTTCACCCCTAGGGCCTATGCTGAGTGGATTAGTGTACTACAAACTAAGTCCCTGATTTGCCAGAGATGATTTGACCCTGATTTAAGTCCAGAGGGACACTATCTACAGAACAAGTGTGGACATGAAAGTGCTTTCTACTTTGCTTTTTTGACTTAGTGGCTTTGTGCTTGTGACTACGCGCCCAGTCAGGTAAAACTTGTTATATTTCAAAGTACTATTTGCAAGGCTAAAAAGGGCAGTAAGATTCTTTTTTTTGGCTAAAGTTCCAGCAGTGGTAAGTGTGACTCATGAAAGACTCAGAAACTCCACTTAATCACTCTGCTTCTCCTGAATGCACACAAACTTTTGAATGACTTGGCAGTTTTGAATTTAACACAGCTGCTCTGGACCTGCATTCCTCATAAGCACACTTGTGGGACACTGTCTTTTTCTTCTTTTTGGTTCTGGAACCTACCAATGGGTAGAGCATAGTGTTTCAAGAATATTTCTTTTCTGAGTGCATTGGAGAATAAAAGAAATTTGCAATGAACTACTGAATTCACTACAATAAAAAAAAAATTATCACATGACTTTCACAGACTCCCACCATTATGCATAATATTTGTAATATAGGAACTTAATTCTTTTAAAACTTGTAACAAACTGTGCCCTAAAATTAGCATAAAGATAATGTCCAGTGTACTGGGTGCTCCTGCACACCTCACAGGGCTTTGTTCCAGAAGGAATTGCTCCTGGAAAGAACCTTATTCTACCGAGGTTGGCTTGGCACACAGTGACAATGTGTGTCCTTGACTCCGTTTGGGTTCACAGACCCATAAACGTTTTCTTCTCTGAAATATCTTGCCCCAAGCATCCCTGGGACTACTTGGGTGTTGTTTGAAAATCGCTTTGACATTCTCTACACAGCTTTGCATATTTCCCCAAGTTAAGCCTTCAGCTGTCTTCTTTGTGCACATCATCCTAAGCCTGTTTCTTTCATTATGTGACTTCCCAGCTAAAGACTCCAGAGCTCCCCTTTCACCCAAGCTAGCAAGAGGCTACCCCTTTTCATCCTCCAGGAGGAGGCTCAAATCCCAACTTATCTAAGTTTCTGGGAGACATGATGAGAAAGCAAAGACTAAGCAAGTAGGGTGGCTTGCAAGGGAGGACTGGGTAGTGTTGGAGCCAGATTCTAGCACTCAGTACTCTTGTTCTTTTCTTCCTCTTTCTCTGTCTCTGTCTCTATCTCTGTCTCTGTCTCTGTCTGTCTCTGTCTCTGTCTGTCTGTCTGTCTCTCTCTCTCTCTCTCTCTCTCATGAATAGGAAAAGAAAAAAGAGAAACAATATAGTTCTTATATATTCTAAACAGCAGACCTTTGTCTGAATGCCTATTAGTTAGGATTTTCTCAAAATTTGTGAGTTGTCTTTTCACTTTGTTGGCAATTTCTTTTGACGTGCAGAAGCTCCTCAAGAAGAGCTGATCCCAGTTGTTGACTCTTTCAAGTGTTTCTTGTGCAAATATATGTTTGTTCATAAATTCTTTACCTACCCCTATGTCTTCAAGAATTCCTCCTACTTTCTCTTCCAAGAGATTGAGTGTTTCTGTTTTAATGTTTAGATCTTTAATCCATATTAACTTTAGCTTAGTGCATGGTGATAGAGCTGGGTCAAGTTTTAGTCTTCAGCATACAGAAAGTCAGTTTTTCCAGCACCATTTGTTAAAGAGGCTAACTTTCTTCCAGTAAACTTATTTGGACCCTTTGTTGAAGATCAGATGGCTGAGTGTGTTCATAGTTGCCTCTGCAACTTCTAACCTATTCCATTGATCCTCCAGTCTATTTCATTGCCAATACCATGTTGATTTTATCACAGTGGCTTTGTAGTATAATTTCAAGTCAAGAATTGTGATGCCTCCTGCCTTGTCTTTATTGGCCAAGATTGTCTTTGCTATTCTGGGTCATTTGTGGCTCCAAATAAATTTTCGGGACAATATCTCTAGGTCTGGAAGGTATGTTGGTGGCAATTTGATAGGGACTGCATTAATCTGTACAGCAATTTTGGGAGTATGGCCATCTTCATGATGTTGGTTCTTCCTATCCAGGAGCATGGAATATCTTTTCCATTTTCTGAAATCCTCTATAATCTCCTTTCTTAGGGTGCAGTAATTTTTTGTGAAAAGATCTTTGACTTCCTTGGATAAGTGAATTCCAAGGTATTTCACTTTCTGCGGTACTATTATAAAAGGTATTGTTTCTATTGTTTCCCTTTAAGTGTGCTTGTTATCTGTTTAGAGGAATGCTATTGACTTTTGAGTATTGACTTTGTATCCTGCTATGCTTCTGAATTTCCGTATCAGTTCTAGCAGTTTCCTGGTGGAATTTTTGCAGTCTTGCAAGTAAAGTATTATGGCATCAGCAAATACTGATATTTTAACTTCTTCTTTACCTATTCTTATTCCTTTTAGTTCTCCCTCTTTTCTAATGACTGTTGCTAATGATACCAAAACTATATTGAATAGGAGGGGTGATAGAGACATCCTTGTCTTGTACCTGATTTAAGAGTAAAAGATTTCAGCTTTTCACCATTTAGGATCATATGAGCTTTTGGGTTGTCATAGATGGCTTTTATCAAATTTAGGTAGAGGCCATCTATTCCAATTTTCTGTAGGGCTTTGAACATGAATGAGTATTGGACTTTGTCAAAAGCTTTCTCTGCATCCATTGAGATGATCATGTGGTTTTTAGATTTCAGCCTATTTATATAGTGTATTACATTTATAGATTTTCTAATATTGAACCATCCTTGCATCCCTGGGATGAATCCTACCTGGTCATGGTGTATGATCTTCATGATGATTTGCTGTATTCTATTTGCCAGGATTTTGTTGAGTATTTTTGCATCTATGTTCATGAGAGAGATTGGCCTGTAGTTTTCCTTTTTGGTTGTGTCTTTCCCTGGTTTTGGAATCAGTACTATACTTGCCTCCAGAAATAATTTTGTGAGGACTGTTTCCTTTTCAATTTTATTGAAGAGTTTGTGGAGGGTGGGGTTTATATCTTCTATAAATTTCTTGTAGAATTCAGCTGTGAATCCATCAGGACCTGGATTTTTCTTTGTCGTCAGGGTTTTTATTATGTTTCGTATTTCGTTGGCTGTTATTGGCTTATTGGGAGTTGTTATATCTTCTTTGTTCAGTTTTAGTAATTTGTACCTTTCGAGGTATCTGTACATTTCTTCTGTCTTCTATTTGGTGAGCCTAAAACTTTTCTAAGTAACTATTAACACGACCCTCAAGTTTAAAGACCCAATTCAGAAATGGACATCTGAGGTGAATACATACTTCTCAGAGGACGAAATCAAAATGGTGAATTCATATATGAAAAAATGATCCACATTGCTAGCCATCCTTGAAAGGAAAATAAAAACAACACTGAGATACCATCTAACTCCAGAAAGAATGACCATCATAAGGAAATCAATCAACAACAAATGCTGGAGAGGTTGTGGGGAAAAGGGAACACTTTTCTACTGCTGGTTGTAATGTAAACTGGTACAACCATTGTGGAGATCAGTGTGGAGACTCCTCAAAAGAGTAGGACTGGAAATCCCATTCAAGCTGGCTATCCCCTTACAGGGAATTTTCCCAGAAGAACTGAAAACATCATTTCATATATATGTGTACCTATATTCATAGCAGCAAAATTTGTGATAGCAAAATCTTGTAAACAACCAAGATGTCCCTCACATGAGGAATGGTTTTAAAGGTGTGGTATTTCTGAAGCCGGGCGTGGTGGCGCATGCCTGTAATCCCAGCACTCGGGAGGCTGAGGCAGGAGGATTGTTGTGAGTTCGAGACCAGCCTGAGCTACAAAGTGAGCTTAAGACCAGCCTGAGCTGCATAGTGAGACCCTGTCTCAAAAAGACAAAAAAAAA
>PVKA01054793.1:0-10598 GCA_004027165.1 Ctenomys sociabilis
AAAAAAAAAAAAAAATCGTAGCTGACTCTATTTCTAGTGGTGCTGGCTCTTTCGTGCCATGCTCCTCACATTTTTCT
Organism: Ctenomys sociabilis; assembly: GCA_004027165.1. Lineage (NCBI taxonomy): Eukaryota > Metazoa > Chordata > Mammalia > Rodentia > Ctenomyidae > Ctenomys > Ctenomys sociabilis. The sequence goes on from PVKA01054793.1 coordinate 78, forward strand.
ACAGCATTGCTTTATCTTTTCCTCACTGATTTGTATGAATTCTTTATGGGGACATGGGCGTGACTTTTCTGTCATTTTCACAAGTTCTTTGCTGAGCATGATGTGCATTTCTCCATCTCACTAAATTATTAGTCCAGTCCAGGGTGGAGGTGGGAACCACAGAGGTCCGGTTAGGACCAGGACTTCTACTTCCTTTACTGACTTCCCAAGTCTGGGCTGTGAATATCCCTGAGGGGAATACAAATGTTTCCAGGACCTGTGGGGCTGAGGTTGTGGAGCTATTTCCTTTTTTTTTTCCTTCCTTTTATTTTTCAGGGAACCACTCCTACTAAGGCTGAGCTGTCAGATTTTGCTGCAGCCAGATGTGGATGGGGATGCTGGCCGGGAACTCGCTGCTCTCGCTGGTAGCTGGTGCTGGGGAAGCTGTTCCCCTGCCCCAAGTGTCGCCTTGTGACCCGCGATTGCGCCTCACCCGGGGGTGGCGAGGGAGGTGGTGCGCCTGCCAGCTGGCAAGGAGCGACGCTAGGCTCCCACAGTTACTGTAGAGCCACCGGAAACAGGAGGCCCAACCGTGGCAATTAGTCCCCGGGTCACTGCACTTTGCTCGGGGAGGGAATTCCAGCCTCGGCATTCAGGGGCATCCACAAGCTTCCTGCCCCAGCTTGCGGGGCACTTTAAGAATCTCTGGGAAACGTTCTGGTGAGTGGAAGTGGGAATCTGCTAAAGGTGTCGGCATCCCTGGGCGGGTGGCTACTGCACTCTCTACTCTCCCATTAGGGTACTGGCGGGGACCAACAGGACTCGGAGGTGCTGCAGAAGAGGACGCAGGGTCAGCACATGTCCAATCCCCTGGGACATCCCTGCCCTGCACAGCCAGCCCTTAGTCACGGGACAGCTCAGCTGTGCGGCGACCCAGAGACAGTAGCCGGGGTGTGCGTGTGTGTGTGTGTGTGTGGGGGGGGGATGATCCAAGTTCGTGCAGAGGAGCGCAGGGGGCGGGGCCTAGAGCGCCACAGCGGCTACACCTGATTGGCGGGCCGCGGGGGCGGTAAGGGGCAGGGGCGGGGCCTAGGTGCCGAGCGGGAGTAACGGGACGCTCACTGCATCCCACAGGTCCAACAGCCTGTGGGGTCCGGCGCGGCGCGGCGCGGCGCGGAGCCCAGAGGCGCAGGGGAGAAAGGTAGAAAGCCAGCCATGCCCTACCTGCTCATCAGCACCCAGATCCGCATGGTGAGTATCCGCCCCCGCAGCGAGGGCCCAAAGGATTGGGGTGCTCGGGCACGCCCCGTGATGGGAGGCACCTAGGGGCTGGGTGCAAGGAGGGACCTATCCCATGACACCCGGCAGTGGGGAGCCCTGGCCTCTCGCGTGCCATACAGTGCCCTCCTGGAGACGCTCCACGTGAAAGCCATTACCTGAGGACGCAGGTATGGGAAGGACATGGAGCAGCAAAGGCTCTGGACAGCCTGTGCTGTGTCCTGGCCATGTGTGGCCGCTGTGGCGCCCTGAGGCCCTCCTAGGGAGGACCCACTCCAGCCAGCTTGAAAGAGGTGGGGCAACAGCCAGGAGCCCAGATCTAGGTCTTTTCTTTGGAAAATGAAGGAGCTTGAAATGAAGGTGCCTGGGTGACCGGGCCCCCCAAAGCATTAGGGTAATCCTCCCCAGTTTCTGATGCTGGGGTGACCAGCAGAGGGTGCTCAACCCCCTTGGGATGAAGGAAAGCGCCGGTGGGCAAGTTTGCCCTGACAGATCGGTCACAGTGGCTGAACAATGGATTCCTGGACCCCTTCCCTGCACTTTCTCAACTTGGACATGCATATTTAGAAATATCTTGCTTTAATTATTTTAGGGGCTGGGAAGTTGGCTCAGTAGAATAAGCCTGGCAAGTGCAAGGACCTGAGTTCAATCCCCAGTTCCTCAAAAAAAAAAAAAAAAAAAAAAAAAAAAGTAATCATGATTATTTTATTTAAATGATAGCTTACTGGCATGTATTACAGATTCCAAAGAATTCACTTGTGTAGCACTTACACATTTTGCTTATATTCAGTTAAAACATAATTTTAGGGCCGGGGAGATGGCTCAGTAGAGTAAGTGCTTTCCTGAGTTCAATCCTGGGTTCCGGGGGGGGGGGACTAAAATAAAAGAAGAAAAAAAAACCATAATTTTAAAACATTTCTAACACCTCCAAAGGAACCTTGCACCCGTTACACTCATTTCCCCGAGCCCACAGTGACCACTGACCTACCTTCCATGGTCTCCCGAGTCTGGCTTCTCTCCCTTGCATGTTTTTGCGCTCCATCCACATTGCTGCGGGGATTGGTACTCATGCCTTCACTGCCACTTAGAGCATGCATTCTATGACAAACTTTTGTTTCCATCTTTTGGCTATTACAAATAAGACTGCTGGGGACCACCCCCTTGGGATCTCCCCTTCTGTCCCTCTCTCTTACAGGAGCTTTCTTTCTCTCAATAAATATATTCTGTGAATAATAATTAAAAAAAAAGACTGCTAACTAGTGTGTGTACAAGTTTTGGGTTTTCCTTTTTCTTGTTCTGAATTTAAATTCATTTGCCCGGGCACAAGCTTTTGTGTGAACCTGTGTGTTCACATCTTTTGTTCTCCAGGGGATCTCAATGCAGACATGGGGGGGGTGCCTGTGTGGTGCCATCCATGGTGCAGTGTGACCCTCTGTGGAGAGTCAGGAAGACTCACCCAGCTAGGCCGATCAGTGATGAGCCCAGCCCTTCCCAGCTTGGTTTCAGACTCCATGGCCCTCACCTTTGCTTCTAGTCCTTACCTGGTTTGCCCAGGAATGGGAGGCAGCAGAATGAGATGTTCCAGGACCCTGGCAACCAAGCAGGCAGCCACCTGGCTTACCTTGCAGGAGGTGGGCCCCACCATGGTGGGCGATGAGCACTCGGATCCGGAGCTGATGCAGCATCTGGGGGCCTCCAAGAGAAGTGTCCTGGGGAACAACTTGTAAGTAGGGGTGTCCCTCAGTACCTCTTCCCTGGGAGCCCCTTGTCCTGCACGTTCTTTCTACATCACTCACCCTGGACCCTGTTACCTTCAGCTGGTCTCATCCGCAGTTTGTCTTCCCCATTCAGAAAGCCCTCACTGGCGTAGGAGCCCATCCTCCTGGGAGGCCAGCTCCCTGGGTCTAGGGCTCCACATTGCTTGTACCACCCTCTCAGTTTTAACAGCAGCAGAATGCCTGGGTCCTGCATCTAGCTCTGTTGTGGCCCAGGGACTTGACCACTTCCCTTGGCAGCCCTTACTGCATCTTCACATCCAAACTAAGATGCCTGCTTCCTTTTCTGCCCATATCCCTCCTACTTAGCAGTGGAGGTTTGGGGGGTCCTGGCCACACAGATTCTGGAATCTTGAGAAGAGCTGCCAGAATCAGTTTCAGTTCAAAGATCCATGCCCAGCCCTTTGGGTCAGGACTAAGGATCAGAAACCAACATTACCCCTTGGCCATGAGGCAGCCCCCACAACCTGCTTCACAGCTCTGTAGCACCAAACAATGTCCATGCCAGGTAGGGCCAGCTTTGTGATTACAGGACAGCAGGGCAGCCAGAGGGGCCCAGATGCCAGGATGAAGAGAGCAGGGAGGGAAGGGCTCTGGATTATAGACTACCACGCGTTACTGAAAGCTGCTAAAGTCCCTCTGTGTTCTCAGATACGAATGGCAATAATATCTTTGTTAGGCTTAGGAGGAAAAAAAATTAACTAAAGCATGTGAAGTGCTTGATAGGAGGCAGCTATGAACGTGCACTTACCCTGTTATCCAGGAAGCACCTGGAGCTCTTGACCATCCTAAGTCCTGGCCTTGTGTGACATTTGCTCTGTGTTCCCTCACGCATCACCTGTTCTCTTTGCAGCTATGAATACTATGTCAATGACCCTCCTCGCATAGTCTTGGACAAGCTGGAGCGCAGGGGCTTCCGTGTGTTGAGCATGACAGGTGTGGGCCAGACCCTGGTGTGGTGCCTGCATAAGGAGTGACCTCATGCTGCAAGGGGCACCTGCTTCATTGCCTGCTCACTCGTCCAAATTGTCACCTTCTTCAGCCAAGCATGGATGGGCGGGGTGGGGGTGAGGGTGGGGCTGGGCCAGGTGTTACATCATCCCCAGCTGCAGGCTACCCAGCCTGAGCTTGCAGTTAGTGGAGGACAGCCCAGGAGGGGTGGGCAGGGGCTGTGTGGCCTGTTCACGCCAATAAAAGGCTCTGATGAGTGGTTGCTCCTCTGCTCTGCCTGGCAGTGACTCGTGACTCAAATTCCTGGGGGGTCTGCCCCACCCAGAAAAGGAGCCTACTCCTAGGCATGGGACAGTGGTAGACTTTTTTTCTTTCTTTTTTAAAGTTTATTGGAACTGGTTAAGAAAAAGGCTGTGGAGAGGAAGGGTAGGAGTCTGGGGCTACGTCGGCTGCCCCTTGTCTTCCTGTTGCATCTGGGCGATCAGCTGTTGGCGCTCAGCTGCCTGGCGCATGCGCATCATGACAAGGCTCTCATAGTCCCTCTCGGACAGCACCGAACCCTGGGAGACAGAAGGGATCGGGAGGTGTCAGAAGCATCAGGGCACAGGCTCGACTCAGAGCATGGGGCCTGGGCAGGGCTGCAGTCCAAGAGTCATAAAGGGAAGAAGACAAGAAAGGGCCCAGAAACACCCTTCCAGAGCCCAAACTCATCCATGTGCTGTCAAAGACAGCAGGCCCTGCTCTGCAGACCTGGTTTCCTCTACCAGCTGCCTTCTACTCAGGTCTGCTGCATCCAGTCAGCTCTAGTTCATCTCATAATGGGCAAATTACTTCCCCATGTATGGCCAGGCTGTCTCCTTCCTTCCCTCTCAGTCCATTACACAACACCCCTTCCCTCTAGTCCATATCTGCCTCAGTCCTGCTGGGCACAGAGCACCACCCCCTCCTCACTGCCCACCTTCCTGTGCCTTAAGGGTGCTGAGGACAGAGGGTGGAACCCTACATGCGACCCAGCCTCAAATACCTTGCTCTAGATGGCAGGAGAGCACACAGGAGGCTAACTTGTCCCTAAACATACACAGCAGCTCCCAGAAGGCAGGGCCCATAGTTTCTTTTATGGTCTTGTAGGGAGATAGCTCAGTAGAATAAGTGCTTGCCCGACAAGTGCAAGGTCCTGAGTTCTATCCCTGGTATTGGAAAAAAAGAAAAAAAATCTCAAAGCGACATCTTCCTTTGGGCCTGGGAGATGGCTCAGTGGAATAAGCGCTACACTGGCAAGTGCAAGGGCCTGAGTTCAATCCCCAGTTCCAAAAAAAAAAAAAAAAAAAATCAGTTTCTGTCTTTTATGGTCTTCCCAGAACAGTGTGGGATGAAAAAGCTGTATTTTAATAATCAAAAGAATAATAAGCAAACATCTCAGTGGGCCAGTGTTGTAGGGTGGAAAAGCAGCTTTGTTGTAGAGCCCTGGGCCACCAACTCCATGCCCTGATGAGGTCTGTAGTATGAATCAGATCACATCCTCCCTTGCTAGGAGACCACTGTGGGGTCCACCTGCTGCTTAGATGTGCCACACACATGAGGTGCAGATGCTGTGGCCTGGCTAGTACAGAGCTGTACATGATGTGGGACAGGCCAGGAGGAGAGCTGGATGGCCAGTGACCTGGGGAACAGGAGGGGAGTGGCTAGAGTTAAGCTGCTAGACCCTGGCCAACTGGTTCTTTGTGCCCCCAGAGCAAGGGGCACAGAGAAACAGGAAGTGCTACTCAGCCCTGCCCAGCCTGTCCCCTCCCACAGCTTGGGCTGCCTGCTCCCAGCCAGACCTGTAGGGCACAAACAACTCATGGCAGCACCACTAGGCCCAGCCCTTCTGCAGAAGAGGGGCCCCGAGGAGGTCCCTGTGAAGGGGAAAGATGAGAGGTGGGGGCAACAGGCACTGCTGTCCTCCCAGGAGGCGCTTAGGGAAAGGAGGGAGGAGGAGGGAGCCGGGCAGCCAGACTGGCTGTCAGGCCATGGGGAGGGCAGTGCTCCCTTCCCTGAGTTACTGCTGCAGTCACCCTTGGCATGGCCTGGCCCAGCCCTGGGAGGAGCTGAGCCCTTTACAGGCTGCTTCCCTTTAACACACCCGCGGCTTCCTTCCCCCCATTCCTGCAGGCTCTGCTAATGAGGGCCTGTCACCAGGCCCCAGAACTGAGTCATCTACCCTAGTGACAGGTATTTCACTCTCCTGGGCTCCTCCCAGACACACTGGGGGCTGGGGTCAGGGTCGTGGGGCTATGGTGAGACAGGAAGTAGCATGGTGACACACAACCCAGGCTGCCCCCCAGACCAGTCTCAAGAGGAATCTGAAGCTCCCCATGGGCCTGGGTGTTGGTCACAGCTGCCCAGATCCTGCCTGCAGATGCTACAATTACCTCAGAGCATGAAACCCGGCTTCCCACCCGACTGAGTCAGCTGAAAACAAAACACCGCCACTGCCACACTGGCACAAACAGCCAAGCCACTAATCAGAGTCCCACAGCCACCGGCAGAGAAGGCACAGTTCTCCACTGGCCTAGAGACGGCAGTGCCCGCAGCAGCTAGAGAGGGAGAGCCAGGTGCATCTGCCTCCTGCCTGCGGAAGGAGCCCGTGAGGATCAGCCTCTGCCCCTGGTTGCCCTTGCCCCGGCTCAGTAAGTGCTCTGCTCCGGCTGGGGGTTTTTCCACTGCACTATCAGGTAACCAGGCCACTCCTGTTTCTGTGGGATCTTTTGCTGCTAGAACTCCCAGCTCTCTGCTGTCCTGGACAAAGAGCACTCCTTGCTGGGCCTTCTGTTACCAAACAAGATGCCAGCCAGAGGACCATGCTGAGCAGAAACCCAGACCTCTGCGTGTAGTGCAACCAGGCTGTCCCCGATTCTTGGCTTTCACTGCCCAGTGGGGACCAGATGGTCACTAGCTGCTGTTGAGTGCCTGACTACTGGGCTTCTGAGGCATCTGCTGGTTCTCCTGTGTCCAATGGAGACCTGGCGGAAAGGCTCCTTCCGCAATGCCTCCTTCCTCAAGCGGCTGACCCTGGGGCGGCCGCGGCGACTCCGGCGACAGGGCAGTGTGCTTAGCCAGGCCAGCACTGCAGGCGGTGACCACGAGGAGTACAGCAACCGAGAGGTCATCCGGGAACTTCAAGGGAGGCCAGATGGACGGCGCCTGCCCTTGTGGGGTGATGAGCAGCCCCGGGCCACCTTGCTAGCCCCACCTAAGCCTCCTCGCCTCTACCGAGAGAGCTCCAGCTGCCCCAACATCCTGGAGGCCCCCACCACCTACGCTGCTGCCTACTCAGCCACCCTGCCTTCAGCATTCTCCCTCACGGGCACCCTCCACCGATCCTCAGAGGAGGAACTTTCAGACACTGCCCCCTTCCAGAGGACACCTGCTCCGGACCTCAGTGACCCTTTCTTCTCCTTCAAGGTGGACCTGGGGATTTCACTTCTTGAGGAGGTTCTACAGATGCTAAGGGAGCAGTTCCCCAGCGAGCTTAGCTTCTGAGGGGTGAGCAGGGCAGTGCTGGACCTTGGTGACTCTGGGGAAGCAGGTAGAGTTGTGCAACAAGGAAAAAGCAAGGGTTCTTCCTGCCTTCCAAGATACATCAGAATGAAAAGACAGGCCAGGGGGAATGTCGGGGGTCATTTTCTAGCAGGAACCCTGAAGGAAGCTGCTGAAGCCAGGAAGGGGAGGCCACACCCAGTAACTACAGTAGTCAGCAGAGCGACAAGCTGGCACAGGGGCGGGTCAGAATAGACACTGCCCTGCAGCACCCTCCTCTGAAGCTGGTCAGCAGAGAGGTCACAGGACACATCTGGGCAAAAGTCCAGGGAGTTTAGGGGAAGTAGGGAGGCCTGAGAAGGGAAATAGGCTTGACTTTGTCTAATTTGGTGGCCACTTGCTACATGTGGCTGTTTAAGCATAATGAAGTAAAACTGCAAATTCATGTCCTAGCTATACAAGCTGCATTTCAAATGTTCAGTTATACCTGGTTAATGGTACCACACTGGAAAACACAAGCAAGAACACAGACAGCTAGCTGGCTAGACGCTGGCCTGGAGCCATCCATGTGTGGGGTGGGCAGGGAAGGGAAAAGCATCAGAGGCTGCAGGAACAAGAACAGGCTGATAGCAGGAAAGGTAGGAAGAGACATAAGAGTAAAAGGCAGGAGGAGGGGCCGGGGATATGGCTCAGTGGAATAAGTGCTTCCCTGGCAAGTGCAAGGGCCTGAGTTCAATCCTTGGTTCTGCCAAAAAAAAAAAAAAAAAAAAAAGGCAGGAGGAGCAAGACCAGAGGAATTGCTTATAGGAAAGAAGACATAAGAGACAGCCTGTCACTACAGCCACCTGGAGCAATCCTTAGGCCCGAGAGAGGTTGTCAGCCAAAGGTACCAATGCAGATTGCAAAAGGATGCTTTAGGGATCCCCAGGATTATTACCTATGGCAGCGTTTGGCAAATGCTGCAGAAACATGGCAGATATCTTTGCTAGGAGATAGGAGGACTGGATCAGGGTGGATACTAAACCATGAAGCAGCATATCTAGTCCTGAGAATCTTCCACCTAGCATGAGGTGCTCTGCCTTGCCCAAACCCCTGACAAAGCCACCAGCTGTGCTACTATATCACCCTGTGGCCTGCCAGAGACCTGAAGGCAGAGCTCAGCAGCTCTCAGCGAGGCCATGGAGGAGAGAAGCTCTGACATCTGCTGCCTTCAAAACCCAAATCTTTAGCCTTGTTTTTTCCTTCTCTTGTGTGGAGGTGCCAAACTATAATATCCCTCTGTGCATACAAGAGTAATAAAGTTCTTGGGTCCAGGGTGATAGCTCAGTGGAATAAGTCCTGAGTTCAATCCCTGGTACTACCAAAAAAAAAAAAAGTAATAAAGTTCTTTCCACCACAACCTGTGGAGTGTTACTTGGGGCTGTGAAGTGCTGGGACTTGAAGGTAGAGAAATGAGGTTGCTTTTACACCAGAGTCCTGAGCTGGGCTCAGCCCACTTTATATTCCTCCTCTGTTCTGGGTATAGCTTCTGGCCTAAGGCAGGTGGAGGGACAGACAGTGAGCACAGCACCTAATCTAGTGTGGGGCTATGGTCCACAGGTGCCTGCAGTGTTTCAGAGACACTAAGAGCTAGGCTGTTGGCTCTTGCCCCCAAACTAGTCTGTCCCATCAAGGAAGGGTCAGGTGTGACCAAGAGCCCTGCAACCCCAGCCTCTGCACTGAAGTTAAAAAACACTAGGGCCTTGGGAGGTGGGTTTAACACAAGCCTTGTGGAGGCCTGAGGACTGACAGCCAGCACTGGGTAAGCATCAGGGAAGCTGCACACCTCCTTATGAGTGGGGCATCTGGACTCAGCAAGCAGTGCCCAGCAAGGGCTCAGTGTTCTTTCTAGAGGGGATGTTGCCCTTTCACAGTCAGTTACTGTTTGGGAGCTACAGACATACTGGAAAACTGATGAGCTGGAGAAGGAAACAACTGCTTTCAGCAGTGGTCTCCCCCTGGAGCACTAGGTCATCTAAGCTCCAAATGCTTCGTACCTCAACCAAGCAACCTGCAGGCCCTCGGGGTGAGAGTGAGCCCCAAGAGATGGATGTAGAAGGAAATCAGGGGCTAAGAGTGCGGTTTATTAGGCTGGGCATATAGTTCAGTGACACAGCATGCATGAAGCTCTAGGCTTGATCCACAGCACAAAAAATAACAGTGCATAGGGTAAGATCCCTTAAGCTCTCAGAGAAGAAAATGGAAAACAGGGAATTACAGCCCTCCTTCTCAAGCTGGGTGAACCCACAGATTTCATTAACTCTCGCTGACCTGACTTGGGAAGAAAGGAACCTGAGGCAAAAGTATGGGAGAAAGGTCTTGAGCCTAAGCAGGCCTAGCTGGGGGAGGCTGGGCTTCTTACCTTTGACAGTACTGGGTGGCTGGGGCCAACCATGCCCTGGGGCTGTCCCTCCAACCAGGAAATCTTCAGAGGGTTATTCACCAGGCCTACTTCATTCTGGAAAGCCAGCTCCTGTCAAATGGAACACCCAGTCTTGTGCCATACATGCAAATCAGCTGTAAGGGCCCTCTGAATTCAACAAGAGAGGACCAGCATTCTAGCTTTGCCAGCAGAGCTGGGCAACCCCAGCACCTACAAATGCTGGTGGGCCAAAACTGACCCTTCTCATGGAAGGCTGTTGGGGATGTGATTTTTGATTTAACTGAGCAAAAACCCAGGGCTCACAACTCAGAGACACAGGGTGGAAGGTGATGAGCCAGCCAGCAAGAAATTAAGAAAGCATTCTCCCAACACTCTGGGGTTAGAGGGCTTTTGAATAAGCTTTCATTCTGAGCTGGCGCAGAGACTCCTGAGTGTGGATCACCAATGTCGAGCACCCACAAAATTGGGTCCCCACCCTATGGTGGTTCCTAAGTCCCATGCAGGCAGCACTCACCGCAGCCTTGACAGTCGCGAACTCCACCAGGGCAGTGCCTGCCTTTTTACTGGAAAGTACCAAGTTGAGAACCTCACCATACT
>PVKA01054794.1:0-10633 GCA_004027165.1 Ctenomys sociabilis
GTTGTGTTTGAGAAATGCCCTGGTAGGCTGCCAGCAGCCTTGCCGCTGAGGCCACGTTGTTGCATTAGTCACCTCTGTATTTCTGCAGGCTGGAGCCCTGGCCATGCCCTCTGACCTGGTGCTGATTACTGTGACCGTTGTGCCAGCATGGCTGAGCACAGCTGAGCATTGGCGCTGGCTGCTGTCATTTGGGCCCCTCCCCCCCAACCCCATGACTGTCTTGAATCTCAGCTCTTCCCTACACTTGCTGCTCTTACCTGAGGTCATAAGAGACAGTCCTGTCTATGCTGGGTCACATCAGAGGAGTCTGAAGCAGAGGGACTTTTCTGTACCAAATAAATGAATAAAATTTAAAAAAAAAAATGCTGTGGGTGTGCACACCTGTGATCTCAGCATTTGGTATACCAAGGCAGGATTTTGAGCTCAAAGTCATGCTGGGCTAAGTAGTGAAACCTTGTTTCAAAGATGGGCATGGTGGCACATACCTATAATCCCAGCACACAGGAGGCTGGGGCAGGAGGAACATGGCAAGTTTAAGATTAGCTAGAGCTACAACATGACCTCAAGACCATCCTGAAGTGCATAGCAAGACATGGTCTCGAAAAGACAAATATCTGTTGATTTTGGTGGTTTTAGGTACCCCACTACACCACAAAGAACATGATCATTATGCACTGTGAACACTTGCTAATAAAATTTTAAATGTCGCTGATCATGGCCACCGAGTTTTGTGGCACCCCTTACATTTTGCACTCCGGATATTACTTCATTCCTTTGAGACGCAGAGCAAGGATGCCAAGTAGAGGCATCTGCTTGTTGGGTTGTCGGCATACACGGAAATCCTCAGGGAAGTGGAGAAGACGGCGTAAGTGGATGTTTGCGCCAAAATCTGAGTCTCCAACCCATTGCTGTGCGTTGCTTGATGAATGGTTTCTGTTTCGGGTCTTTTGTTTTGCTTTGCTTTTTGATCTAGTTCTCACTGCATTGCCTAAACTGGTCTCTAACACTTGGACTCCAGTGATCCTCTGGCCTCAGCTTCTGGAACACTTAGGACTGTAGGCTTGTGATCCACCCATACTTTGCTCAGACCACTCTTTTTTGTGTGTGTGATTGATACTCCTATGTAGCATTTCAACCATTTTAAATGTATAATTCAGTGGCACTAACTATGGTCATGCTGTTCTGCAACTCCTACCACTGGACCCTGCAGGAAAAGTGTCCAGCACATGTCACTAATACGATGGCATGTAGATGACCAGCAGGCCTGTGGAGCAGTGAGTGATGGGACTGCTGCTGCAGGAGGCTTCTAAGATGGGAAAGCAGGCTATTTAAATAAAATCTCTCTCTCTCTCTCTCTCTCTCTCTCTCTCTCTCTCTCTCTCTCTCTGTCTCTGTCTCTCTCTGTCTCTCTGTCTCTCTGTCTCTCTCTCTCTCTCTGTCTCTCTCTGTCTGTCTCTCATTGTAATTGCTTACAGCCCAGACTTGCCTCAAACCCCAAATTCTCCTGCCTCCTGAGCACTGTGATTACAGGCATGATCTCCACACCTGGTTTAGGGTTAAGAAGCCGTTGTGTTCATCTAGGGCAAGAACAGCCCTGAACTATGCTATCTCCCTTTGTAACCATGCTTGAGAACTTCTTTTTCTCAAATTTCGATTTTGAGGGGCTGGGTATGTAGCCCCGTGGTACAGCACTTGCCTAGAATGCTTAAGAGTCTGGGTATGATCCACAGTGTTGCACAAAGTAAAATAAAATTCAAGCCGGGCATGGTGGTGCATACCTGTAATCCCAGCAGTCAGGAAGCTGAGGCAGGAGGATTGTTGCAAATTCTAGACCAGCCTGGGCTACAAAGTGAGCTCCAGGCCAACCTGAACTGCATAGGCTCAAAATGACAAAAAATTACAAGACAAAAAAATAATATAAAATAAACTTCAGTTCACTTCCCTGAATTGCTTGACAACACATAGCTGGGCACAGTGGCACATGCCCATTATCCCAGCCTTTGGGAGGTAGAGTAAGGAGAATGGTAGACAGGAGGGTAGCCTAAACTACAGAACATGACCCTGCCTCAGAAGCCTAACAGTGGCCAGGGAGAGAGCTCAGTGACCTAAGCACCTGCCTGGTAAGCACAAGGACCTGGGTTCAGTCCTTGGTACTGCATGCCTTGCCAGCCACTAAAACCAGATGTGATGGCACACAGCTGAGGAGGCTGAAGCAGGAGGATCATTGTGAGTCCGAGCTGCATAGCAAGACCCTGTACCAAATAAATCTCTCTTTTTTGTATTATATTATTTGATCACTTTTGAGTGCCTATCTGGAGATCTGCGCAACTACTTTTTTTTTTTTTCTTCTGTATTTTGATGTGACCCAGCATAGACAGGACTGAGACTCAGGGTCACTGTCTCTTATGACCTCAGTCTTGAGAAAAACGCTCTGTCCAGACAGTTTAGCCATTGGTCAGTAGGCAACTTGTGTCTCGTGATACTAATCTTGCAAAGGTATAAGCATACGCCCTATGGTGTTTGGATCCTTTGCCCGTCAGACAAGCAGGCCTCCACCTGACCCGGCTCTTGTCTCTTGTATATCGTTTCCTCATTCCTGCTTCAGCTTCTCTCTGGGGTACACTGCAAGGTCAATAAGTCTGCACAATGGGTGAGATAGCTATTTAATCTCCTTCATTTAACCTCATTCATATTTTGCTTCTCCAAAGCTAACATCTCTAAGATCCTCACTTTTTGCGTTTAATCAAACGCAAGGGAGGAATTGTCCTCCTCCCTTCCTACCCCTTTATCTGCTGCAGTTTTCTTATTCTCATTCACCCCTCCCTTTTTCTTTTCTTTTTTTTTTTTTTTTTGAGACAGGGTCTCATTCTGTAGTTTAGGGTGGTGTTGAGCTCACTGTGTAACCAGGCTGGCCTCAGATTTATGGTGATCCTCCCACCTCAGCCTCCTCAAGTGCTGGGATTACAAACACATGCCGTCATACCCAGCTCTGTCTGTCTGTCTGTCTGTCTATCTGTATTTAACAATATTTGTTTTCTTGTGGCTCAATAAGAGTCTGGGGAAAACTGCAAAACCCACCCACCAGTGGAGAGAGTTGAACCATATTAGTTTAGGCCCCTGAGTTTTCAGCCACAGAGGGGAGTTTTCTCAAGTAGTTCCTAAGCCCAAGGGTTCCACTTATTTATTTATGTAAATGATTACTTTGGTGACTCACGAGAACTAAGTTGAAGCAAGTAGTATTTCCAAGCCATATGTATATGTATATGTATGTACTATATCTATATCTATCTATCTATAATCATTAATCAAAGGAAAAACTCAAATTATTGTACACAAAAAGTGGACTTTACACTTATAAGATCAATTTTTAATATTATCTAGATTGGTTTGCAACCTATTTGGAAACATGGCACCAATTTGGGTTTTTAATTTTTTAATCTCTTTTGGGGGGATGGGGTACAGGGTCTTGCTATGCAGCTCAGGCTCATAAAGACTCTCCCATTTCAGCCTCCCCAGCACTGCTATTGCAGGCGCATACCACCAGGCCCGCCGTTGGCCAGCATGGCACGAGGTACCAGGGACTGAACCCAGGTCTTTGCACTTGCCAAGCAGGCACTTAAACTGCTGAGGTACATCCCCTGCCCACATGTCACCCATTGGAAAGTTATCTTTACTCTTTAAACCAGTTTCGGAGGAGCATCGGAATGGTGGGGTGGTAAGCTGCAGAGAAAGAGCCTGAGAGTTGCCTTCCAGACACTGGAATATAGCAACATGAGGAAGATAAGGAGGGAAGTGGGTCCACTTGGCTCAGGAATGATCTGAGGTGAAAATTGAAGCCCATGGAGAGAGTGAAGAGAGAAACGCTAAGGAAGAAGAAGAAGGTGGCCCTTCGAGCTTTCTCCCTGAGTCAGGACTCCCTGCTCAAGAGGAGTAGTTGAAACCTGTGGAAGCACGGTGCCTGCTGGCAACCCCACAGACCTCCACAAAGAGATGTAGCAGTGCAGAAGAACAGCAGGTATGGAGGGCTGCACTAGCCGGGGGTGACTGCTGAGGGCAGTCATCCAGCAAGCTTACGAGTGCGAGTGCGTGATTAGCAGGAATCCATCTCAGAGAGGAGCCAGCTTCGCTCAGAACTCAGTGTGGCTGCTGGCTCCATCTAGTGGCTCCCAGCTGGGCTTAGGCCTGCAGAAGAGCACTGAATGCTGCAGCCAAATGAGCCTGGTCTCTGCCAGAAGGTGCGGGCTCGTTAAGATTATCCAGTACCACATCAGGAAGCTACTGCTGGCTTGCTGAGAGAAATCAACACTGATTTGGACTTTGACTTCACATCGTGTACCAGCGGCAGAAGTACAGATAACCCTGGAAGTGGACATCCCCCTGCCTTGTTTTTTTGTTGTTGTTGATTTTTATTTGTCATTGTTTCTTATTTTTGTTTTTATCTCTTTTGTTATTTGACTTAGTTTTTCTGTGAGTGTGAATGTGGCTTCTAGCCTCTTTGTGACTATTCTGTTCTTTTTATCTCTTTGTTCTCTTTCCCTCTACTCTTCTACACCATTTTCACAAAGTTAGCATGATAACTTGTCCTTGTCCTCTAGCCTTGCTGCTGATCTCCTCCACTTCTTCAACCTCTCTTTTCTTCAATGAGCCCTTTTAAATTTTAACCCCCAAGCCAGCCAGATAGCTCAGTGGATTAAGGTCCCTGCTTAGGCAGATGCAGGGAACAAGGTTCGATCCCTCGGGTGCCATGCCAGCCCTGCCCCTGGGGCACACTGAGATGGCAATTGAGACTGGGCCTGGTGGCATGTGCCTGTAATCCCAGAGCTTGTGAGGCTGAAAGCAGGAGAATCGCTACAAGTGCAATCTGTGTAATGAGACCCTGTAGACCATGTACTAAACACATTTATTTTTAAGTCAAATAAATTGTAATCCTTGATGGAAAAATTGACATATTAAGAACTGATATACTTTATGCAATTTTCTTGTCTGTTTTAGATTTTGTTACATAACTATCAGTCCAATTTATACAGTGAGGGGCTGGGCGTGGTGGCGCATGCTTGTAATCCCAGCACTTGGGAGGCTGAGGCGGGAAGATTGTTGTGAGTTCGAGACCAGCCTGAGCTACAAAGTGAATTTAAGGCCAGCTTGAACTGCATAGTGAGATCCTGTCTCAAAAAAACAAAATAATAATAATAATAATAATAATAATAATAATAATAATAATAATAATTTATACAGTGAAAGGTGGCAAATTAATGTTTAACTCAGTTTTTCATTTTCTAGGCTGTGACTGTGTCACTACGGTTATTACTGATAGTACCACTTTAGACAAAAGTGACATAATTGTTGTAAACAGTTATTCTTCCTGGTATTCCAAGACTGAGATTGACTAAAGGTCATAAAAAATACTTTTTTTGGCACTGTGACCTGGTGCCAAAGAACGAGGGCCAAACAAGTAGCAAGTTCTTATCACCAACAAATTAAAGAGGTAGAATCTTGCAACAGAATAAAATTTTTCAAAAGCAGCTACACCTTGAAGACATTTTGGAGAAATAGTCATTTGTGAAGGGATCTATATCCTAGCAATAAAGCAACACTCCACAGGCAATTTACCAGAATCTCCACAGAAATTAAACTAAAAAGAGGCAAGAAAATGAGATGACATTTAAACAGCATGCAACCCCAGTTTACCAAAGACAAACCCAGAGGGCAATCAGGTGGGACAATCCAAGAGCCACCCACCTGGCCCCTCTGAGGTGGCAGTAACAAAGCAATTGAATGAGGCTCAATAAAAAATCAAATCAGACATAATTTCTCAAATAACTGTAAAGATGGTGTCCACAATTGAAAACCATACTTAGTGGCTCTAGAACAAATACATACACACACACACACACACACAAAAAAAAAAAATAGATGAGCTGAAGACATTTATGGGCCACATAAATGCCCAACATAGGAAGGAAATGGAATTCGTAAGACAGGTCCAGGCAGATATCCCAGAGAACAAAAATTCCATTAAAAGCATCCACAACAGATTAAGCACAGGGACCCAGGTATAGAAGACACACTTGCACTCAGCAATCATGAAAAGAAATATTTCTTAAAAATAGCAAGGGACTAGCCGGGCATGGTGGCGCACGCCTGTAATCCCAGCACTCGAGAGGCTGAGACAGGAGAATTGTTATGAGTTCAAGACCAGCCTGAGCTACAAAGTGAGCTTAAGGCCAGCCTGAACTGCATAGTGAGACCCTGTCTCAAAAAGATAAAAAAAAGCCGGGCGTGGTGGCGCATGCCTGTAATCCCAGCACTCGGGAGGCTGAGGCAGGAGGATTGTTGTGAGTTCGAGACCAGCCTGAGCTACAAAGTGAGCTTAAAGCCAGCCTGAACTGCATAGTGAGACCCTGTCTCAAAAAAAAAAAAAAAAAAAAAAAAAAAAAAAAAAGGGACCAAGAAAAAAAAAAAAAAAAAAAAAAAAAAAAAAAAAAAAAAATAGCAAGGGACCATGAGAAATCGGTCTAGCAGCTGCTAGAGGAGGCAAAGAAGAATGATTTAAGATTGATTTGACTTCAATAAAAAAACAGAAGATAGCAAAAATGATATTTAAAAAAAAATCTGCTCACAGACATCTCAGCAGAAAATTTCCCTGATAGGAAAAAAGAATTTTGCATAGAGTTAAGTGAGGCATATCAAGCTCTAATTAGCCACAGTGAAAAATAAAGAAGCTTTAAAAAAAAGTAATATGCATATATATCCACAAGATATAAAATTCCAGAAATTCAACATAAGAATAGATTTATTTTGTCTTTTTGAGACAGGGTCTCACTATACAGTTCAGGCTGGCCTTGAGCTCACTTTTAGTCCAAGTTGATATCAAACTTGTAATAATCCTTCAGTCTCAGCCTCCTGAGTGCAGGGATTACAGGTATGCACCACCATGCCCAGCAAGAATAGAATCTGAAAAGCTGTTTTAGAAAGAGAAAGAACCCATAGGAAAGCCCATCAAAATTACAGCTGATATGTCAGCACAAACACTAAATTCAAAGAGAGCTTGTAGGGGCCAGGGATATAGCTCAATACAGTTCCTGCCTGGCAAGCACAAAGTCCTGAGTTTGATTCCTAGTACAGAGAAAGAGAGAGAGAGAGAGAGAGAGAGAGAGAGAGAGAGAGAGAGAGAGAGAGAGAACGCTCAGAGTAAAGTACTTCAAGTACTTCAACCCAGATTAATATACATGACAAAACTATCTTTCAGAACTGATGGAGAAATAAGATACTTGCATGACAAAGAACACCTAAGGAGATTTATGATCACCAAACCAGCACTCCAAAATATTTTGAAGAACACTCTAGAAAGAGATAACAAGGAGTACAACTCCATGAATGCCAACAGAAGGAACTGACCAGGCAAAGACAAAATTAAACGGAGGGGGAAAAAAGAGGGGGAGCCAACCACAGGAAAATAACATGACAAAGATAAGTCAATACGTATCAGTTACAACCATCATTGTCAATCATTTCTGTCAACAAATCAAAAAACACAGACTGACAGGATGAATTAAGAAGCAAGATCCAATTATACACTGTATACAATAAACACATTTAATTCAAAATATATTCCTAGACTGAAAGTCAAAGAATAGAAGAGTACTCCATGTGACAGGAACACAGAGAAAAACAGGGATAGCTATTCTATTTGCAGACAAAGTGAATGTCAAGCCAAGACTAAGAGAGACAAAGAAGGTCACTACATCCTTGTAAAGGGAGCAATTCAAAAAGAAAAGATAATGATCATAAATATATATGCAACAAATACCACTGCACCCAACTATATAAAACAAATATTAATAGACATGAAAAAATCAAATAAGCACTAATACAATTGTATTAGGGGAATCTCAAAAACCCAATGTCACAAATAGGTCAACTAGACAAAAAATCAACAATGAAATATTAAAACCGCCGGGCGTGGTGGCGCGCCGGGCGTGGTGGCGCATGCCTGTAATCCCAGCACTCGGGAGGCTGAGGCAGGAGGATTGTTGTGAGTTCGAGACCAGCCTGAGCTACAAAGTGAGCTTAAGGCCAGCCTGAACTGCATTGTGAGACCCTGTCTCAAAAAGACAAAAAAAAAAAAAAAAAGAAATATTAAAACTGAACCAAATTATTTTAACAAATAGACATAGGAGTTGTCTACGGTGTGTTCCAACCTATAAATCAGAATGTATGTTATTCTTAGCTGTGCATGGGATGCTCACTAAAATAGACCACACACTAGTCCATAGAACATGCTTAAGTAAATGCAAAGGAACTGAAAATTATCCCATGTATATTATCAGACCATAATTTATGCAAGGAAATTGGAAATCAGTGGCAAAAGAAGTCACAAGAATTTCATAAACATATGGAAACTTCGTTACATACTCCTGAACAGTTAATGAGTCATGGAAGAAATTAGTTCCTACAATGAACATGAGAATGATAGTACAATGTACTGTAACTTATGGGACACAATGAAAGGAAATTTATAGTAGTGAATACTCATATCAGGAAAAGAGAGCACAAATAAACAACTTAATGTTGAACCCCAAACTTCCAGGAAAGGAAGAACAGGCCAAAGGGGCCGAGGAGATGGCTCAGTGGAATAAGTGCTTCCCTGGAAAGCGCAAGTGCCTGAGTTCGATCCCTGATTCTGCCAAAAATAAAAAAGGTAATAAAAGAAAATGAGAGATAAGAACAAAAATTAAAAAAAGAACAGGCCAAGCCCAAGCCTCACATGAAGGAGTAAATTATAAATATCAGAGAAGAAATGAACACATTGGATACTCAGAAAAGAAATACAAAGAATTGATGATTTGAAGAGGAAGTTCTTTGAAAGATTAGATAAAATTGACAGACTCTTAGCCAACCTTAACAACAACAACAAAATGAAATAAAAGACACAAAACAACAAGGAATGAAAGGATGAAATAACAGTGGACACTGCAGAAATCCAAGAGGTCGTCTGCACCTACTATGAGAATTTGTAATCTAGTAAGATGGAAAATTCAGAGACTGGGGAGATGGCTCAGTGGAATAATCGCTTCCCTGGCAAGCACAAGGGCCTGAGTTCAATCCCCGGCTCCACAAAAAAAAAAAAAAAAAAAAAAAAAAAGAAAATGCAAAAAAAAAAAAAAAAAAAAAAAAAGACTCATACATATATATGAAGTACCAAAGCTGAATCAAGAAGATATAAAAATCTTACATAGAGGCCAGTGAGATAGCTCAGCATACTAAAGCACCTGGCAGGCTCAGAGACTGCAGTTCGATCCCCAGCACCGCATGCCACACCAGCCTGACCCCAGTGTGGGCTGGGCGAGCCACAGAGCCTGGGCATAGGGTCATATGCCTGTAATCCCAGTACTGGGGAGGCTGAAAACAGGGGGATCACTGTGAGTCTGAGTTGCATAGTGAGATCCTGTAACTACCAAATGCATTCTTTTTAAGTCTTAAATAAATCTATATCAATCAATGAATAAGAAGATGTAATTAAACACTACCAAGAGATAAAAGACAAGATCCTGAGAGATTTACTGCTGAAGTCTATGAGCAATTTAGCAAAGACCTAATATCACTACTTTTCAAGCTCTTTAATAGAATTGAAAGGGAAGACACTCCCAGTGGCCCATGCCTATAATCCCAGCGCAGGGGAGGCTGAAAATAGGAGGATCACTACGAGTCCAAGCTGCATAGTTAGACCCTGTACCAAACACATTTAAAAATATATATAATATACCATATTGCTAGAGCCAAGGACAAAAACCATATGATCATCTCAGTAGATGCAGAAAATGCTTTTGACAAATTCATGATAAAAAAAAAAAACTACAGAAAATTGGAATAGATGGTCTTTATCTCATTCTGATAGAAGCAATCTATGACAAACCAACAGCCAACATCACATTAAACAGACAAAATCTTCCTCTCTAATAGAAACAAGGGGCTGGGGAGATAGCTCAGTAGAATAAGCACTTGCCTGGCAAGCTCAAGGTCTTGAGTTCAATCCCCGGTACTGCAAAAAAAATAAAATCAGGAACAATGAGGCCATGAGATAGCTCAGCAGTGTACAGCACCTGTTTAGGTAAGCTTAGGCAAGCTCTAGGACTGCAGTTTGACCACGGCACCACATGCCTCACCAGTCCCACTCTCAGGGTGGGCTGAGCCGGCCACACAAATAAATAAATAAACAAAATCAGGAACAAGACAAAGATGTTCACTGCATCCACTGTTATTCAACATAGTACTAGAAACTTTAGCCAGAACAATTACACAAGAAAAAGAAATAAAAAGAATAAGGATAGAAAAAGAAAGCAGTTAAATTACCATTATTTGAAGATGATATTTTATATAGAAGACCCCTGAAACACTGCTAGATTTAATAAACAAATTCAGTAGCATAGCTGGATATGAAGTGAATAATCGAACGTCGATAGCCTTCCTATACACCAATAGCAACTCACTGAGAGAAGCTAGGGGAGCAGCACCTTTCACAATACCATCCAGACAAAGGAAATATCTAGGGCTCAACCTAATAAAGACATAAAAGACCTCTACATTGAAAACTACAATGTAGTTTTGGGAAAGAAAAAAAAAAAAAAAAAAA
>PVKA01054795.1:0-10608 GCA_004027165.1 Ctenomys sociabilis
CTTCTCTCTCCTCTCCTTTTCCCTTCCTTCCTTCCTTCCTTCCTTCCTTCCTTCCTTCCTTCCTTCCTTCCTTCCTTCCTCCCTTCCTTCCTTCCTTCTTTCCTCCTCCCTCCCGCCCTTCCTTCTTCCTCATCCTGTTATTTATTTAGGATAAATTCCTGGCAGTGAATGTTGGAGTGAGTGATCCTGTTTTTAAAGCTCAGGCCTATACTGGCAAATGACAGGCTCCCCAAGGCTGTGCTGGCTTCTGTTTTGTCTTCACTACATGGATGAATATTTGTTTCCTCCAAGAAACTTATGGCTTTTGGGGCTGGGGAAACGGCTCAATAGAATAAGCACTTTCCAGGCAAATGCAAAGGAGAAACTTATGGCTTTTAACTAAACCTCTCTCTCCAAAATCATATTACCGCCTTTTTTGGCTTCTTAAATTTCCATTTCTTGGACTACTAGTCAGTTTGCTGTTGCTGCCGTAAACATGAAATGTCTATGCACTTTATTTATTTTGTCTTTTTAAGACAGGGTCTCACTATGCAGTTCAGACTGGCTTTAAGCTCACTTTGTAGCTCAGGCTGGTCTCGAACTCACAACAATCCTCCTGCCTCAGCCTCCCGAGTGCTGGGATTACAGGCATGTGCCACCACATCCGGCCAGTCTAGGCACTTTAGAAAAAGTAGCAGGGCTGTAGTGGTTAAGATGCCTTCTCTGAAGTCTAAGGGCAGATTCATTTAGGAGAAAAAAGTGCTTTAGGGATGTCTAATTATACCTGAATGCACACGCAGAGGAGAGAAGGCTCAGAGAACAGCCATGGAAGCAAGTTCACACGTGAATACAAAGCAAACTAGGAGACTGCGAACCAGAAAGAGCAGCAGTAAGCTGAAGAAGCAACCGGGCAGGGAATTCGTGCCCACGGCGTGGCTGCACCCCCAGCCTCAGACAGGCCCAGGCCTCCCAGCCCTCGTGTCCCGGCCACACTCGGCCACTTCTCTTCCTGCTCGCCCACAGCTCAAGAAGCCCCATGTGAAGGAACAAGGGCACATGCGAACGGGATGCTCCATGCGAATATGGAAAGATTATTTAAATTTAATTTATTCATTCATTCATTCATTCATTTATTTATTTTGTTGGAATCAGGGATTGAACTCAGGCCCTTGCACTTTCTAGGCAAGCACTTACTCTACTGAACCATCTCCCCAGCCCTGGAAAGATTATTTTTAGAAGCCGATACAGAATAGAAGCTATGGGGCCAGGGAGATGGCTCAGTAGGATAAGTGCTTACCTGGAAAGTACAAGGGCCTGAGTTCAATCCCTAGTTCTGCTACTTTCTTCTGGGGAACTCAAAAAACTCACTTCACCAAAGTAGAAAGCAGAGGCCAAGGGGCAGATCCCTGCTGAGCAAATGAGTCACAATTTCCTCATCTGTAAATTGGAACAAATAACTGTTACCTCCAAGGGTGTGGCTCCAGGCGGAAGATTAGCAGAGGGGCGCTGCTGGTGATACGCAATTAATTTTATTTCTGTGGCATATAGCTCTGCCGTTCAGGCTGGTATTTACTTCACAATGTAGCCCAGGCTGGCCATGAACACATGGCGATCCTCCTGAGTGCCAGGATGACAGGCACCCTGTGCAAACAGTTATTAAGCATGTTCTCTGCTCCTCAACCGGCTTGTGAAAGAAAACTCAGACTAAGTTCCTTTAGAGGAAAACAACTGCATTCTGAATGAGGACCACAACTTATGTAGAGAGTATATACGTGGGGCCAGGGAGATGGCTCAGTAGAATAAGCGCAAGGGCCTGAGTTCAATCTCCGGTTCTGCAAAAAAAAAAAAAAAAAAAAAAAGAAAGAAAGAAAGAAAGAGAGTATATACATTTGAATGCTAAAAAGCAAGCCTGTCTCAAAGCCCAGGAGTCATGTAGAGGTGGTGTGGTGGGCTGGGGTCTTGTAGGAAGCCCCAGAAGAATTGCTGATGAGCAGGGACTGCCTGGCCGCCAAGAAGCCCAGGGAGTGGGGGAACAGGGCCGGACTGGCCCTTCACCCTTATACTTCACCCTTCCAAACCCAGCTTCCCCATCAGAAGTATGAGGACAGCTTGACCATCTTTTTTTTTTTTTTTTTTTTTTTTTTTTTTTGAGACAGGGTCTCACTATGCAGTTCAGGCTGGCCTTAAGCTCACTTTGTAGCTCAGGCTGGTCTCAAACTCACAACAATCCTCCTGCCTCAGCCTCCCAAGTGCTGGGATTACAGGCATGCACCACCACGCCCGGCTAGCTTGACCATCTTCACAGATGAAGAACGTGAAACTACAAAGGCCTCTGGACCAGAGCCTTTATTTTCATGGCGCAGCCTGCCCTGAGGGCGGGACTGGCACAGTATGTGGGGCCTGGGATTGAACCCCGGTCCCTGTGTGCTTGCCTAAGCTTGCCTAAGCACGCGCTTTGGACCACTGAGCTATCTCACTGGCCCCAGGACCAGCGTCTTTACATCCACCCTCAGCCCAAAGATCCAGCCCCTCTTGCTCGAGCCCACTCCAAACATTCCTCTATTTTGGGCAGGCAGATCACTTGTTTACTACTGTTTCATTGGAGGAGTACCACAGGTGTTCACTGGGGTAGAGGCTTCTTTTTCGAAGGATGCAAACATAGCATTTGTCCTGTGAAAAAAAATGTGCAGTAGCTCAAGCTGTAAGTAAATAAATAAAAATAAAAAGCAAGCCTGGTGTGGTGGTGCACATCTGCAGTTCCATAACTTTGGGAGGCTGAAGCAGGAATACCACAGGGTTGAGCCTAGTCTGGGCAATTTAGTGACTTAGAAAGACCCTGTCTCAAAAATAGACATGTAAAAATAAAGAAAATGAAAGGTACAAAGAAATTAAAAAAGAAAATACAAGGT
The DNA here is from genome assembly GCA_004027165.1 of Ctenomys sociabilis. Classification (NCBI taxonomy): domain Eukaryota; kingdom Metazoa; phylum Chordata; class Mammalia; order Rodentia; family Ctenomyidae; genus Ctenomys; species Ctenomys sociabilis. The sequence continues at coordinate 2,889 of PVKA01054795.1, forward strand.
ATAGGGGATATAGCTCAGTGAGAAGCTCCTGGGTTCAAAAACCCTGCTTTTTCTTTTTATTTCTTTATTTATTTTTTGGCAGAACCGGGGATTGAACTTAGGCCCTTGTACTTGCCAGGGAAGTACTTATTCCACTGAGCCATCTCCCCGGCTCCCCCTGCTTTTTCTTTTTGTAGGACTGGGAATTGAACTTGATACCCTGTGCCTGTTAAGCAGGTGCTTATTTACTGAGCTAACTTTCCAGCCCAAAGACCCTGGTTTTGAAAAAAAAAAAAAAAAAAAAGCAGGATGTCGCTATTGCAAGGTCATCCCCTTGCCGCACTCAGCTAAGGGCTACCTCGAGATTTTCCTTCGTTGTCATTGGCTTGACTCAGGCAGGCCTCGAGGGCTGCTCGGTCTCCTGTTCAAGACGCTGGATGCGTCCTCACTGCCTCCGCGAGGGCCTCTCTATAGCATGCAGGCCAGGAACGCGCTTCTCCACTGCCTGCGTGGGGCTCGCCCCTGCAGAAGGCTCCCCACGGCCCCCTGCCTCTCCTGCCATCTGACTTCCAGCAGGCACCCTCGGAGCCTCCTTCTGCCCGCGGACTCCTGGGAAAATAACGCTGCCGTCATGGAAGGCGAGTCCCGGGGCCAGCAGGCTGGTGCGGCGTTGTGCCTCCGGAAAGCCCACTCTCCCTTGCTGTGGTCATGGGATCAGGTGAGGACACGCGCGAGGCCTACGAGCGCCCCATGCCCGGCGCCTCTCAGGCTCCCCTCGTGTTGAGACGGATGGGGCCTTCCAACCTCATATTAACAGGGGCCCAATTTGCATGTAAGAAATTGCAAAGATTCTTCAATTTTACTTATTTATTTTTTGGCGGAACTGGGGGTTGAACTCATGCCCTTGTGCTTGCCAGGGAAGCACTTATTCCACAGAGCCATCTCCCCGGGCCCAGATTCTTCAATTTTAGAGAACATGAACTCGTCCAGGTACCCCTCAGCTCTGGAGTGTCATTTCCCCTGTATCACCGGGGTGATGGGGGGTGCCCCACCACACCTGGCTTGTTTTGTTTTGAAAAGTTGCCCTTGAGACCATTTATGTACAGTACAATTCACCCGCGTATGCCACACGATTCAATGGCTTCTAATTTGCTCAGAGGATTGTGCCACAGTAAGTTCTGGATCATTTCTATAACTTCGCAAAGAAAGCCAAACCTTTTAGCTCCTAAGAGTGGGCCCTGTCCCCGAGCCCCAGGCATTGACAAACCTACTTCCTACTGTTGTAGGCAGATGAATTAGACAGAAACATTATAGGCAGTCCTGCAAGGAGACAAGATGGAAGACAAGGTGACTTTACAACTTGGAAGAGACAGATACTCGTGTAGACAGACCCTCCCAATGGGCCTCACCTGAAGATCAAGACCAAAGAGGAGACACAGCCACAAACTTCCCTAAGGAGGGGCATCAGGGATTGATACTCTAAATAGGTATCTGCCACCTTGAAAGAGCCCAAAAGAGTCACTAACCCAGCCCCCAACAGGAAGAAACCTAGTCCTGTGTTCATGCCTGCTTGCTCTGTCCTCATTTGGTCCTGGATTTAATCAATTTTACCTGAGCAATGGTGCTTGTAATCTCATTGGTTGACTATAGCTTTGTCCCACCTCATGCCCACCTAAGTGAGTTCCCATGTTCTCCACCACCTCAGACCCGCCTCACCACAAGATTTTCCTCTATAAAAGTCCCTGGAAGAGACAGCTTTCCGGGGACTACCCGCTCAGACCCCCCCTCCTGTCTGTTTTGCACAGAAGCTTTCTTTCCCTCAATAAATATATTCAGGGGCCAGGGAGGTGGCTCAGTAGAATAAGTTCTTCCCTGGCAAGTGCAAGGGTCTGAGTTCAATCCCCAATCCTGCCAAAAAAATAAAAAATAAAATAAATAAATATATTCTGCTCATAACCTCTGATTGTTCCTAAATTTCATTCTTTGGTTTTAGAGAACACGAACTTGTCCAGGTACCTTTTAGGTTAGGAGATCAGTTTTTGTCCCTGTCATTTGGTTTCCCTGTATCACTATTAATTCGCCTCTTGTGGCCTTACTGTATAAATGCAATCACACAGTGTGTGTCCCTTGGTGTTTGGCTTGTTCCAGTGATCCCAGGATTTCCAAGGTCCCTCTGAGTACAGCAGATAGCAGTGCTGCATTCCTTCCAAAGATCAGAGTTGTATGTACACACAACCTTCTGTTGGTCCATCCATCCATCCATCTGACCATCCATCTATCTGTCCATCTGTCTGTCTGTCTGTCTGTCTGTCTGTCTGTCCGTCCGTCCGTCCGTCCGTCCGTCCGTCCGTCCGTCCATCCATCCATCCATCCATCCATCCATCCATCCATGCATCCATACATGCATTCCTCCATCTGATGATGGACACTTGGGGTCTCCCGGTCCCTTCTTTTTTTTTTTTTTTTTTTTTGTGGAACTAGGAATTGAATGCAGGCCCTTGCACTTGCCAGGCAAGTGCTTATTCTACTCCCGGTCCCTTCTAAGGGCTCCCCAAGTGACTAGCAGTCTCCTTCCCAGCTCCGTGTTTCAGTGCCACCACCACACTGAGACCAAGCCCTCCTCTGGTGAGCCTGCAGCTCACCAAACCAGAGCTCATGATGATTCTGTATTGGACCAGCCAGGGGGTGGCCAGACTGTTTTCCAAGAGGACCGCTCTGCTGTTCCTCTTCAAGAGCAGCAAACGCAGGTCCGGGCTCCCTCTTGCTCTCTGTGGGAACCATCTGGACAGCTGTCCTTGAAAGAGCAGTCTTCTCCATTTTGGCTAGCTCTGACCCTATTTCCATGCATTGATGTGTACAGAGCTGACTAGAACTTTTAATTTTCCCTTCAATTGGCTTTAAGAAATGCATATCAGTCCAGCTGAGGTGCTAATGTAGTCTTTAAAAAAAAATTAATCCTTTATTTATTTATTTAGTATGAAGTCTGGCTACGCAGCTCAGTCTAGTAGTGATCCTCCTGTCTCAGCCTCCCCAACGCTAGGATTATAGGCTTATGCCACCACACTGTTTTGGTGGCTAGCGTGGCATGGCGCTGGTGCGGCGTGGTGTATCTGGGATTGAACCTGGGTGCTTGTGTTGCAGGCAGCTAAATTAGATAGAAATATTCTAGACAGTCAGACAGGGCCAGGCCCTCAAGGACAATATGGGAGACAGTGACTTTGCAACTTTGGAAGAGACAGACCCTCCCACGCCTCAAGACAAAAGAATAAACAAATGGCTCCACACCCTTCCCTAGGGAGGAGCGTCAGGGATTGATATTCTTAATAGGTGTTAATCACCTTGAAAGAGCCTGAAAGAGTCACTAACTCAGCCCCCAACAGGAAGAAACCTAGTCCCATGTTCATGCCTGCTTGCTCTGTCCTCATTTGGTCCTGGATTTAATCAATTTTACCTGAGCAATGGTGCTTGTAATCTCATTGGTTGACCATAGCTTTGTCCCACCTCATGCTCACCTAAGCGAGTTCCCCTGTTCTCCACCTTAGACCCACCTCTCAGCATGGGTTTGCTCTATTAAAAGTCCCTGGAAGAGACAGCTTCTCAGGGACAACCTGGTCCCTGTCTCTTTCTTGGACAGAAGCTTTCTTTCTCCTAATAAATATATTCTTCTCATAACCTCCATTTGCTCCTAAACTTCATTCTTTAATTTCAGGAAACACCAGCTCGTCCCAGGTACCCTTCAGGTCGGGAGTTTCCTTCGGCTCTATCACCTGCACTCCCTGGGCGGGCGCTTAGACCGCTGTCCTATCTCCCCAGCCTGTTCAGTCTTTGAAGCAAGGGGACAGGGCAGTGTTGGCCCACACGTGGCTCCCAAATAATCATATCTGAGCCGGGTGGGACGGAGACACGGTGTCAGCTGGGGTCAGCCACGAGACAAGCGTCTGTGACCTCCCTGGCATAAAGGGTTACACATCAGCGCTGAAGCACCGACCCCACTTCAGTAGCTACTATCTCAGCTGTGTTACGCGGGTTCCTCCTCCTGCATATCCTTCTCTCTGCACAGTGATTTCTGGTTTTTCTTTTTTTTTTTTTTTTTGTCCACAGGGTCTCACTATGCAGCCCACATTCATAGTGATCCTCCTGCTTTCTGCCTCCCTAGTGCTGGGATTACAGGCGCGCGCCACCACGCCCAGACTCCAATCGCCGCTCAGCGCACCCTAAGGCGGGGCCGGCGCGGCAAGCGGAAGCAGGGATCGAACCCTGGTTCCTACGCTTACCTAAGCAAGTGCTTAGTCCGCTGAGCTATACCGCCGGCCCTTGCACAGTGATTTCTGGCCTCCCACCTAGCCCGGCTCACAGTCCTCACCTGCTTCCCGCCATTCTCAGTCACTCCTCCTCAAGCCACTTGACCTTCATGACTGAATGAAATCTGGGTTTCGCCCTGGGTCGAGGCCTTTGTTCCGGATAGCCATACCATGGCTGGACCTAGGACCCCGGGGCTCTCCATGACTACAGATATGCCCCAGTGTCTTTATTCTGGCCGTGGCTTGCACTGGCAGTGGTAGATTGGAATTAACTGGCTAGGATAACAATAATTTTACATGGGATGACAAATCTGACCTTCTTGGGCCAAAAGGAGGACAGGGAAGGGCTCTCTGTAGCTCATGACCTGCTGCCTGCTGAGATGTACGTAGCTGTCTGTCATCTCCACCTCTGCATGTGAGGGGCCTGATGGAAGGGACTTTGTTGCTCAGCCTTGTACATCTCTTTCCCTTCCTGGTGTACTGTACAGTAGGTGGGGAATGGGAGAAGAACGGGTTCAACCCCTTTTTCTCTGGCAGCCAAGTGTCTATCTTAGGATGCTTCAGTGACCTCCAAAGTGTGAGCTGGACCATCAACGCGAATCACCTCTCCAGGCAGACAGCTCTTGGGCGCTGCTTCTGCAGAGAGCCTGCCCAGCGCAGACGGCAACTCAGGGGAGGCATTTGTGCAGAGGCCAGTGTGACGGGGACTCATCTGCGATGACTGTCCCAGGCCAAGGAAGCAGCCTGTGCCTTCGAGACCTGGAGAAGGGAGAGCTTGTGCCGGACTTGGTGGCACACGCCTGTAGTCCCTGCAGTGGGGAGGCTGAGGCGGGAAGATTGTTACGTGTTCTGTTGGAGACCACCCTAGGCTACAAAGTGAGCTCAAGGCCAGCATGAAATGCATAGCAAGACCCTGTCTCAAAAAGACAAAGAAAAAAAAAAAGAGTGAGAGAGAGAGAAAGAAAGCAGAGCTCTAGTACAGTGTCAGCAGAGAGGCTGTGACCACACCCGGGGCTGCGCAGCAGAGGGGTAGAGATTGACAGCACTGACACAGAGCTCACCCGAGCACCAATGGGGCATCCTAAGGCTCCCCAAAGGTCTGACACCAGGGTGCTGGGTTCCCCTAAATCCAGGCTCCTTTGACTCTGAAGTACAGACACAATAATGAACCTAGAATCCAGGGAGGAAAGGAACACCACTCTGGGCATCCCAACTTGCTCTTGGAATTCTGCCCAGCAGAGTGCCACGTCACCTGCTCAGCTAGGTTGCAAAGGGAGACGGGTGACACCAGAACTGTGCCTGAAGGTGAACCCAAGCACCACGCTGATAAGAGGCTTGAAGTCCTCTCAGGACGAGCTGCTTGGGATAAGCAGGCCCTCTACTCTCTGCCTGCACTGCAGTTGTGGGGCTTCCACGGTCACCTGTCCACTGTCTCTTAAGTCACTGGTGACCTACTTGGGTTTGGTTGAAAGTACTGGGGCTTGCCGGATGGAAAAATAAAATAAAGCAAAGCAAAGCAAAGCAAAGCAAAAGAAGGGCCAGGGAAACAGTTCAATAGAATAAATGCCTGCCTTGCAAGCACAAGGTCCTGAGTTCAATCCCCGGTACCAAAAAAAAAAAAAAAAAAAAAACCAAAATAAATGGAAAACAAGAACAAAATCAAAATGAGCAGTCCACCACCACCACAAATGTCTTCTAACTAACACACAAATATTGGGGATTATTTTCTGAGCAACTATTATGCACCAGGACTGGGTTAAGTCTTTCCTGCCGACAGCATTCCCTAGTTGTGGCATAGCTGAGCCTCACTGGAGAGGCCGCTGGGTGCGGCGTAGCTCCAGACCAGTGCAGCCCAGGCAGGGCAGACTCGCGGCACTGAAAGTGGTCGCAAATCCTAGGCGCCGAGTCTCCCGGTGCATATGTGGGGATTTTTATTAAGTCGGTGTCTGTGGAATCTCCCGGGATCCAGTTCAAGATAAGTAGGGGAGCAAATTTCCCCTCTCTTCCGTCTGAATTATGTCATTTTCCCCCTTTTAAATATAGTGGACCTAAAGCTGGGGCGATAGCTCAGTGCCATAAGCACCTGCATTGCCAGCTCAAGGTCCAGAGTTTGATCACTGGTACCATAAAGAAATAAGTAAACGAGCCGGGCGTGGTGGCGCACACCTGTAATCCCAGCACTTGGGAGGCTGAGGCAGGAGGATTGTTGTGAGTTCAAGACCAGCCTGAGCTACAAAGTGAGCTTAAGGCCAGCCTGAACTGCACAGTGAGACCCTGTCTCAAAAAGACAAAAAAAAAAAAAAAAAAAGAAATAAGTAAACGGGGCCCAAAAGGAGTAGTTAATGCTTAAATTTTTTCTTCTCCTTTTAAGTTTCTCATATATATTTTTCTTTTCTAATTTTGCATGCTTATATCTGGTAATCTAAACAACTAATTTGAATAATTATGCAACACAACAACCATTGCCGAATTGCTGTTGTTCTTTTTAGTGAAATTTGGTATCATTTCTAATGTTATTTATTTAGTTAGCTTACTTTGTATTCTCTTTTAAGAAAAACAATACAAAGGTCTGGCCAGGTAGCTCAGCGGATTAAAGCACCTGCTTAGGCAAATGCAGGGACCTGGATTAGATCCCTAGTATGCTATGCTGGTCCTGCCCTCGGGGTGTGCTGAGATCTGAGATGGCAATTGAGACTGGGCATGGTGGCACATGTCTGTAATCCCAGAACTTGGGAAACTGAAAACAGGAGGATCGCTGAGTCCAATATGTGTGTGAGACCCTGTAGACCCTGTACTGAATGAAAAAAATAAAAAATATACCGTGGACCTTTGACTTGGGAGCTCAAGCTGTGCCTGAGTGCAGGGTGTGGCTCAGGTTGACACTGAAGGCTTGGGCTCCTCTACACAGCCTGCAGAGCCCCTCTGCTGTGCAGGCAGATCTCAGCGTGCTCAGAGGGACTCTGGCCCTGGGGGATTTCTCAGTGAGCCCCATGCAGGAAAGAATGCTGTCATGCTCCTTCCAGAACTCTGTGAGGGCTAAATCTGTATCTGCAACCATCTGGAGATACTCAAGACTTTGGATCTAAGTTAAAACTAAAATTCTGGTCGCAACCCCAAGTGTATCTGGCTGGCTGTCCTTTGAAGGCCTGCTGTACTGGTCATGCTTTCTTTCTTTTTTTTTTTGTTTTCTTCCTGCCCCAGGTTTAGTTGTACAAAGAGTACAGGAGGACACCAGCCCCCCACGGATGGCACCCCAGGTATCACACCAGTCCTTCTGCTTTTACATCAGCAGATAAGAGACTTTTACTGTGGAGCCTTTATGGGGGCTTGGACACTTCTGGGGGCCTGGACTGGAGCAGAAGCTGGAGCCTGAGGGGCCAGGGAGATGGCTCAGTGGAATAAGCGTTTCCCTGGCAGGCACAAGGGCCTGAGTTCAATCC
>PVKA01054796.1:0-10624 GCA_004027165.1 Ctenomys sociabilis
TGTTAGAAACAGCTAAAAGAAATTGACTGCAGATTAGAAGAGATAGGGCTAAGTCAGATCAAGATAAAAGTTCTTAAACTATTTGAAAGTTAGGTTTGGCCTAGAATGAGTGGGAAGGGAAATGAATTTTAAGTCATTATTAGACTAAATTTCCAATCTTCAAAAGTGCTCCAAATTTTCAGTTGTTAACATTTCCTAAATGGCTGCCGCAGAGAAGGTGAAACGATGCGTCCCAGGGATGCTGGGTGGCCACCTGCAAAATCTAGAGGGGCTCAGGGTCACGTGGGTCCTTGGGCTAGCTGGTCTTGGTAGGTCCTCTCAGCATTGAGATCCATGACTGATCTGTGTCTATTTCTGCTCCTATGTGTTTAGTCTGGTCAAAATCATGATAGTGTTTCTTTTCTATCTAATGTCTGACCTTTTCCCAGTAAATGAGCCAGATTGCATCATCCAGTTGACCATTAGCATAGTTATCATTATTTCTAAGATGCGAAAAATAAAAACCACAATGCAATACTTACATCAAAGATTTTTTTGAGTACTTCTGCCTGGATTTTATCAAAGAGCTCAAAGTCTTTTTCTTCTACCATCTTATCCCGATAAACCCTATTTGATTCATGGAGGTAGAGCTTTACCAGATCTTGTGTGGATTTTACACACTCCACTGAGGAGAAAAGAATTCCCTTCAAGGAAAACAGACCAAGAAAGAATCACATTATTAATACTTCAGAGGTACTTTGGTTGAATGAACAAACAACCTTAGAGACCAATTTGTCCAACCTTGGATAATGCTTCAGAATGTTTTCACTGAGGAGTATGTGGTAGTGGGGGCTGCTTAGATGGTAAGAAGGAGCTGTAGGGGCAACACCTACAAGTTGGAGGCAGATAAGTCTGATCTCAGATACCGCAGCAGATAGCAGCTCTGTGATTCTGGGCAAGCCAACCTGAACCTTAGTTTCCTTTTTAAATTGAAGGAACAATGTGGATTTTCTGGAGTTGATGAAGTAATTCAAATTAATAGGCCTTTAAGGAAACTAGTATGTTTCACCTCATGTAATAAATTGAAATTATTGCTTTGTGCTCATCATAAAAACAACAGCTATAATTTATTTGAAGCAATTTACATGAGAAGTACCTGACTAGATGTTCTGCAAGATGATCTCATTTAATCCTTGTGATGATTTTATAAAATAATTTTTACTGTATGTATTATTTTCTAAAAGGGGAGACTGCAATTCGGAAAAATGAAAATCGATGCCTTACTTTGAAGCTACCAGCTTTTGAAACTTAATTCTTCTTGACATTGGTGACTACAATTTTAACTACTACTTTTCAAATTGCACCCAGCCTAGAGGTGTTTTCTCTGCTATTTTTGGACTTTGCAAGTGCTACTTTGAAAACTGATCTAGGTAATGACTGACTGTGTAAAAGCAGGGAAATAATAGGACAGTCTTACAAATATAAGTATAAAAATTACAAGGGAGCAGAGAGATAGCTCAGCGGACTAAGTGCCTGCTTTGGCGAGTGCAGGGGTCAGGGTTTGAACCTGGGTCCCACATGCAGCACCAGCACCCTGGGGCTCTCTGAGATGGCGAATAAGTCCAGGCATGGTGGTGCACCTCTGTAATCCCAGCACTGGGGAGGCTGAAAACAGGAGGATCACTACGAGTGCCAGCTGCGTAGTGAGACAATGTACCAAATACATAAATGAAAGAATAAAAAATTACATGGAAAAAATAGCAACTGGAATCCAATAATTTTTTTTTTTTTTTTTTTTTTTTTTACTGGAAATTGTAGCCAGCACTATAGGACAAAACAAAATTAGATTTAAGAATCAGAAAGGAAAAAGTAAAATTATGCTTTTTAAACCAACAATTTGATTGAAAATTTAAGTGCAAATATAGTACTGAACAAAGATATAAAGTATATTCACTGATTTTTTTGTATGAAGCTCAGAAACAGTTTCGAATACTGTGTTGTGTTGTCATCAGTCTAGGGGCAGAGGAGATGGAAAGAGTGATTGGAAAAGAAGAGAGAAGAGGCTGGGTATGGTTTATTGATTTATGTGAGTTATGTGGTTGCTTTGAGATGGTGAATCAAGCTGGATAGTCTGGATGTGTGTGCTGTTCTATCTGTGTCTGTTAATGAAAGTTCATAAAAAAAGGAAAAATGCTCCATTAATTTCTTCTGGTTCCACCTACATGACTATCTTGGCCTCTTTCACATTACCGACTTCTCAAATATGACTTATGTAAACAACAGAGGCTGGGAAAAGATAGCAGGAATCCCAGCTTGCAGAACTTGGTGTTTCACAGTAAGGTGAGTTACAGTCAGTTAATTTTTACTCTCTTTGTTATAACCACATAGTCAAGCCGACTACCAGTCAAGGGCTGATTTAATGAGATTGTGTCAAATGCAAGCTTTGCTGCATCTTAGATATTCATGTGAAGCCTTGGGATGGGAATATTAGTTAATGATTTCTACTACTTAAGGTACTGACAAATTCTGTTCTGATTTGGATAGGTGGAAGAGAAGCACATGGAAAACTGATTATTTGATGTTTAGATCAAATTGGGTTCTCTACGTGGCATCTGTTTCCTATAAGGCATGCAAATATCCCCTTGATTTCTTCCACAGGGCTTTAGAGAAGCAGGTAGAAAAGGGTGACACAGGCTGAAGGGACGCTGTGGTCCAGTTCTGAACTTAGAACTCATCTCTGCAGAGGAAGGCTAGACGCCATGCAGCTGGCCAGAGGCCGTGCTCCTGTGAGGACCTTCTCTCCACGCCCACAGCTAGTGGCTGACAGCTGGAAAGTACAGGTGGGGCACAGAGCCAGGGTGTTGCCACTTGGGCTGCAGGCCAGGAGGAGCAAGCAGGCCAGCGAAAGCAAGGTCATCAGCTCCCCACAGCTGTCTCTGCTGTCTGATTCCTCCTTGATGTTGTACCAGTTACCATTAAAAAAGATTGGGATGAGCACTTTTTCCTTAGGAAGCCCTTTGTTGCCCTTAATTGCCCGTATGGTGGGGCTGAAGGTTCTAGTTGTGGTTATCAGTGCCGCTGCTTGCCAGTTATGTGATCATGGTCAATGTGTTTGATTGGTCTGCATCATAATTTTGTCCTCCAAATGGAGACAAGATTGTCCCTCTGCATGTAGGACCCTCTCAGCTACCAAAATCCATGGATGTTGAGGTCCCTATAAAGTAGAACAATGTTTGCATATAACTTGTGTACAATCTTCTATGTATATTTGTCTCCTAGATTATTTGTAATACTCACTGCAATAAAAATGCTATATGAGTAATTGTTCTGTCCTACTGTTTAGGGAAGAATGAAAAAAGAAAAAAAGAAAAAGTACGTGTTGAGTACAGATGCCATTTAAAAAATGATTTATTTGATACAGGGTCTTACTAAGCAGCTTGGATTCGTAGTAATCTTCCTGTCTCAGCCTCACCTGTGCTGGGATTACAGGCGTGCAGAGCCAGCACAGCATATGGCACTGGGGATCCAACCTGGGTCCTTGTGTTGCTGAGGCAGGTGCTTAGATCACTGAGCTACCTCCTCAGCCAGTTACTTAAATCTGCCAACGTGGAAACCATAGACATGGAGGGTTGTAGTTAGTATTTTATCTTCTTGGATCATTGTGTGGATTCAATGAATGAATGGAAGTAAAAAGTGTAGTGCTTAGCTCAGTACAGGTTAGCTATTGTTACAGATTGAGACCAGATTTTTAGCTAGAATCTGTCCTGGTATTAAATTATCTTCCAATCTCATCTCTCACCCATCCCCTCCAGATTGCCCTGTCCTTCCCAGGTGGAATTGCTCATTGTTTCTCTAACACAATACATATTTTCGGCTTTTATGATCATTGTGCTGATATCGCCTAGCTGGTACTCTCTCCAGATATCTGAAGAAATGGGACAATGATCTCCACGAGCTCATGAGAGTAGTGGATTTCAAGTTACACAGGGGATAGGGTGCCTGCTGCAGCAGGGGCTGATTCTGGGTTGCTTCTGGTGAAAAGAACTTCAGTTACTCTTCTCACCTTAGTGTTGCCAGTTGGGATCAATGCAAAGTGGGTAAAACTAATTTAAATTCTTTTCATTTGGAAAATGTTGATGGAAACTCCCTTCCCACTTGATAGTGTAGTGATGACATTTAAGAAAGAGGTTGTGATCTCTGACAAACTAAATAAAAAAGGGGATATAAATGAAGGGCCATTTTGTATCTGTATATACAATATAGTTAGGATAGATATACAGCTACTTTCTCTGAATTCAATGAGAAGAAAGATTTGTACTAATCGTGTTTGGACAGGATATCATCTTGTGCTATGAATGCCACTAAGAAGACAATAATATGCATTGTACTAATTATTATAACTGTCCTACTAACCTGTTTTGAAACTGTCTCATTACTATTTGTTTCTCAATAAAATTAATAAAAAAAAAAAGAAGAAGGTTGTGTAGGAAACACTATTTCAGTTAATTTTTATCCTAATCATGCGTAAGTATGAATTTTGTCACAGTGGATGCCTGGAAGTCATAGTGCTATGAGCTTTGCGGGCATAGAGCCAAATCTGTGTTGCTGTCTCACCATCCTATACTTATTTCCTTAATAGAAGTTCAGATGAAAAGAGCAGAATAGTGTGATAGAAATGGCGCAGGTCAGGAATCTGGCGCCAGGCCCCTTACTAGCTGGCTGTGTGCTTGGGGACCAATCTGATCTCTGTCTCTTCTCCTTTTTCTTTTTCAAAAAAACAGACACAAATGCCAATAACAAAAAACAGAAACAAAGCAACATGAAACAATACAAATGGTACAGAGTTTCAAAACAAGAATAGAAAATTAACAATGGTTGTCATTACCTATAGTAATTGTCAAATTTCTTGCTCGGATTACCAGAGATAGGTATGCAAGGCTGATCAAACAATTAAAGATTAACTCTTCCTTTCAGGAAACCTTCATTTTTTTTCTTGTCCTTTTTAGTTTTTATTTTTAAATTTATTTTAAAGGAAGTATAATAATCATAGATGAGACATTAGAGACCATACACATTTTTAAGAACAAGATGAAAGGTATTCAGCTTTGGTTTATTAAATTGAATCAATCTCCTCCAAGACCGTTGTTTTTAGCCAGCCTAGAGGTGTTCGCAGAAACTTCACCATGCCGTGGCACTCTGTGGCTTCCTCTCCGTGTTGAGTCTTTCATGGCCCTTGGACCTCAGTGTTTCTGCTTCTTACAACCAAGAGTGTTGTCCAGAAGATATTGGCTCTATGTCCTTAGGGTCTGGGTCTGTGCTGGTCTCAGGCTTCCCAGGGACCTATCTCCATAGGCAATACCTGGGACAGTTAATTCCAACTGCATTTGGAATTAACCAAAAACATCATTTGAATGATACCTATAGGTGTCATCTCTGCTTCCTGTAAGAGGCATCTCTCCCTCCATAACAACCCATTGCTAACTTGGGGGGAGAAGTCTGTTCAGAAAGGAGTTTTGGTAGATTCTGGTTCAGGATGGGAATTTACCAAGGGAGTATGCTGTGTCTGACCTGGGAAGGAGAGGACCTGGAGTTCTGGCAGTGATGCCCAAGCAATAATGAGAGAGGGGCAGAAGGGCCGCTGTTGTTCAGATAAGCATCCCATAGGATCTGAAACGGCTTTGGCTTGGCAATGAGCTGGAGCTTTTAGGACTGAGGCTGTTTGAGAGGATGACAGTGGCAGGCATTACGGCAGAACTTCTATTATCCTAGATTGTGGGATTGTTATTTTTAGTATTATTATTCAAAGAATAATGAGTATATCACCAGAGGTTCCATAATAGTTTTTGTTTCTTTTGTGCCTTTTTCCTTCCAGGCATGCTGGAGTTAGCCTTCTTGAACCCCAAAAAGTCAACTCTAAAACATATTCATGAAGAAAAGTTGAAAGTTGCAAGTAAAGCTCTATTTTGTTGAGGTCTTCCTCAAGGACCAAATGGTGCTTTTTATCTATTTATGTTCACAGCTCCATAAAACAGTGTCTTTGCCTATGGGTTTAGCATTCACCATTTGTTTCAGGGATGAAAAACTCCGAGACTCATATGTGCGTGTTCCTTGCAGTGCAGCTCATGATAGCCAAGGCATGGCCCAGCCCAGGTGCACATCAACAGATAAATGGGTGAAGAAAATGTGACAAGTCTTACACAGTAGAGTGTCAGTCACAAAAAAGAACAAAACCATGGCTTTTGCAGGCTGTGGATGGCACTGTAAGTCATCATGTTAAGTGAAATAAGTTAGCCTCAGCAAGACAAGTATTGTATATTTTCCCTAATGGAATTTAAAACAAGACAGAAAATAGAAGAAGGATTAATAAAGGAAGGGAATCAGGAGAAAGAGAGGGGAGCAGTTTGTGAGATAGGTAATGGTGGGTGAATATGATCCAAATATGCCCTTTGCATGTATGTATGAATGAATATTACATAGAGGAAGCTTGATATTTTGTAATTTTATGCAACACGTAAAAAAAAAGAAAAGAACGGAGGACTCTTGCATCATCCCTTGGCTTTCTAGGTGACTCAGAGCAGACGAACTCACCTGGAAGATGTTGGCAAAGTCTCTGAGGTTGAAAATGTAGTGGAATTTGATCACGGTGGGCAGGAAAGTAGTGGCAATTTTCTGGTGGAATGTGAGGGCCAGGTTGATTAGCCTGGGGACAGATTTCTGCACAGAGGCTGGGAAGTTTCCTAGCTTCAGGTGCTGGGTCAGGATGGTGCCGTAGATGGAGGAGAGGGCATCTGCTCCCGGAAAGGAGAGGACAAACACGCTGAAGTGGCGCTGTGCGGGACACAAAAGTGAGACATACTTACCATGGGATGAAACTGCCTCTTCCAGATTTGTCTAAGATGATGAGGAATCCCCATATGGGTTTTGGCTTCTACCTTCCAGTTACATTTCTCATACGCCACCCAAAGTGACACTGAACCTGAGCTGACTAGGGGAATAAAGGGCTTTGGCACTCTTGTGGAGGATAGCAGGAAGAAAGGCTGAGTCCAGCTGTGAACTTGATACTGAGTGTTCATATCACCTCAGGAAAGTCATTTCATTTTTCTAAAGCCCCTTCATATGAAGAAGACAGAGTTGAATCAAATGAACCGTATGATCCACTCCAGCTCAAAAAGCTTTGTGATCCTGGAGCTAGGAGTTCCTCTGTCACCTTACGAATGCCTCCTATCTGATCATCCACTTCGAGCGGCTGCACAGGGAAAAGGCTAATTATTACTTAACACCAAGAGTCATCAGCCCTGATAAGATAGGCTGAGAGCCCAGGTCCCACCCCTGTGAGGCTCCTCCTATACCTGAAGCCGTGGATTGATGGTGAAGCTGCCCGCAGTGGGGTTCATACAGGACACATACTGTACATTCGTGATCTCCTTTAGGGAGAGCTTGTTCCGATCATACCTGCAACAGAAACCCTCAGTGAGAGTAGTGTGAGGGCCGAGGCAGGTGAATGCCTCATTCACGTGAGGTAGGATGTGTCTTATCATTCATGGGTTGGGAGTGGCTAAAATAAACAAAAACACCAACCAGACAAACACACCTAGATTCAATGATAAAAGCAAAGGGACAAGAGCCTAGGCCACATTTCTGAGAAACTCAGTAGCTATGGAAATAGCACAGAAAGGAGATAGCACAGGGGTGCCTGAGAGGTGGGAGGAATCTCAGAGAGTGGCCACCCATAGGAGGCGCAGTGGGTGACAGCTACTCAGAAAGGTCCCTCAGATTCGTACTGACAATGTAGTTACAGCTCAGCAAGAGCACTTCAGTAAAGTTTAAAGAATAGAAATCAAATAATGGGCAAAGTTAATGAATGAATGGGAGACAAAGAACGCGAGTAGAGCATAGAGACATTTGGCTACATCTGGGGAGAGATAGCACGGTAATTGGAAGACGATTGTTTTTGACACCACTGAATAAATGTATGCAAGTTTCAGTGACATGCAAGAGCCAATAAGGAGATGGAGGAACCAGCTGATGAATCAAGGGTTATAGGTGGTAGGGTCGGAATGCAGGCGGTGCTTACGCCTTAGGCAGGAAGTAAGGACGCAAGCGTGTTACATGGGCGGGGAAGCAGGGGATGGAGCTGGCATGGCTGTTCTCTGAGGAGATAAAGCCCTCAGCTGAGGCGCTGTGGGGTAACAAGGGAGAGGAGATGGTACAAATCAGATATTTATGAAAGAAAACATGTAAAAAGAGAAAGCAATGTGGCGCAATTTACAGGAGGTTTCTAATTTCCATTTACTATTGGTAAAAATAAACCTAAAGTAAAACTAGTTAGTTTGACTCTGGTTTTTCCACTACAGCCAAGTTGCCCCAAAGCTGAAGTGCAGGCTGAGGGTGGTGGTGTAAGGCGGGCATCCAACAAAGGCTTTTGGGAGGGTCTGCCTCATGTCAGCACCGACCCAACCATCCTTGTGTTCGACTCTCTCTCCATTCTTTCTCAGCACCTGATTTAGTGTAAGACAGGATGGTGAGCCCAAGTTGTTTAAGCCGTTGGCGCTTTTTCCAGGCCTTTAAGACCGTTAGGCGCTAAAAGTTGTACTGCTGCAAGAGAGTCCATCAGGTCCTGTGCATCAGAGACACAGCCTAGGAGGTCTTCATACACAGCAGGCTGGGCCCTGTCCCGGTTCAGCTGCTCCGTGCTGTGGGACGGTGGTGGAAGGGACTTTACCTGCTTTTGAGATTTAGGCAAAACACAAGGCTTCGGCAAAATGCACTTTTTGAGATGAGTCTTTTCTTTTTACTCTCATACCTTAAAAAGCTTAGGACATATCAATTGTATTTATTAATGGGGTTGAGTGTGACATTTCTCTATCTGCATTTGCTGCATACTGGTAAAGTCCAATCTTCCCTTTTCCAATCTCCACCCAACTTCAAAAATACACCCCCTTCCTACTCTTTAGGAATCATTGAGATGAGTCTTGAAGAAAAGATGAGGTTTATTTCCTTTCTTTTCTTTCTCTTTCTTTTCCTTCCTTCCTTCCTTCCTTCCTTCCTTCCTTCCTTCCTTCCTTCCTTCCTTCCTTCCTTCCTCCCTTTCTTTCGTTTTCTCTTTCTTTCTTTCTTTTTCTCTTTCTTTCTTTTTCTCTTTCTTTCTTTCTTTTTCTTTCTTTCTTTCTTTCTTTCTTTCTTTCTTTCTTTCTTTCTTTCTTTCTTTCTTTCTTTCTTTCTATTTTCTTCTTTCTTTCTTGCACAGGCTCTCACTCCACAGCTAGGGTTTATACTTCTGTTTTCGGCCCCCCCAGAGCTGGGATTACAGGTGTGCACCACCACTCCCAGTCATGGTTGCCTGCTCAGCAAGAGCTGCTAGGGCCAGCAAGGCATGTGGTTCCAGAGAATCAAACCCCGGTCCCTGCACTTGCCTAAGCAGGCTCTTAGTCCACTGAGCTATCTCGCCTGCCCTAAGAGGCGGAATCTTAGGTGAGAGTGTGCTACCTCCTTAGGCAGCTCTTCCATGGGGACTTCAGGGGCCCTGCTGAGAGAGCACTCCACAAGACAGAGAATCCCACGAGGAAGTGGCTCTCCCATGGCTTCTGAACTGGGACCCGAGCTGAGGTGTGTCACCTGCCATTGCCAACCAGAGACTCTGCTCCCTGAGTAGGCTCTTACCAGTGGCCGTAGTCCAGATGCTGCCTAATGATGGTGTGGGGCTGCACAGTCCCGTAGGCATCCACTTCAGGCATGTTCATGTCATCAATAAAATAGACAAGTTTCTTCTTCCCCGGGGGGCCATAATTTCTTCCAGCTTTTTTTTCTAGAGGTTTCTCCAGGACAGCTGAGGAAAGATTGAGTCAGTGAGGGAGAGATTTAAAACTCCTCCACACGGATGACACAGACAAAGGATCTATAGAATAAGGTACAGGATTACAAGATAAACCCTGAGGGAACTTCACTGACCTCATTAGAAACAAAAACTACATGTTTTGGTATATAGGTCTTGCTCTACCTAGGTCTTAATCATCCAGCAGAAAAGTATAAAAATGAGGTATACAATGTGGGGTCATAATAATAAATTGAGCTGTAAATGGCTACAGTTGACAACTTCTTCATATAACTCACCATTGTTGTGGAATGCTGGACTGTGTTGGATTGTGTCGTCGAGTTCAGGCACCTAAATTGGTTGAATGACAATGGAGTGCCCATCTCTGACAGGTGTAGACAAAGGAAGGGGTGTAGAAAGGAAGAATCATGGTGTGTATGTATGGACAGTACAGTTGGGATAGATATATTGTGCTTCTACATAATTCTATGAGAGGCAAGATTTGCACTAATGGTGGTTGGACAGGATATTATGTCGGCTTCTAGTACTATGTACAACCACTAGGAAAATAACAAGGTAGAAAGTATTAATCATTGAATCTTTGATGTAATTCAGGAATAAATATAAGATACGTAAACAGCTACACTCTTTTAATTTACTGATAAGAGACATCTGCTATAATGTCTATAAGTATAATATCATGTATGCACCTTGTAAGATACCAAAACATTATGAAAACAGTTTGCAATGCATTAATTTATTGAATCCATCCTGTTAAGGTGTCTTAAAACTGTCTCATTGATATTTGTACTTCAATAAAATAAAAAATAAATA
>PVKA01054797.1:0-10622 GCA_004027165.1 Ctenomys sociabilis
TTTTATACTTTTATACTTTTCTGCTGGATGGTTAAGACCTAGGTAGATCAAAACTTATATACCAACACATGAACTTTATATTTCCTATGTGGTCATTGAAGTCTTCTCAGGGTTTATCTTGTAGTCCTGTACATTATTCTGTAGTTCCTTTGTCTGTGTCATCCATGTGGATGAGTCACGGCCAATGCTTGACCAGTTTCCTCTCTGTGAGAGCCTGAGAGAAAGTTTTCTCTTCATGTGACTCTCCCCAGGCACACTTTACAACTTTAGTCTCTTTCCTCTGTGGCTCCACAATCTCCTTGCTCAGAAAATTTGGAGCTCACCTGAGTCTCATGATATTGCAGTATAGGTTCTCCTATGTCCTGAGTCTTCGCTGACCTTGAAAGGCTAGGGCTAAAATGTTGTCTGGCCTTGTGGCTCTTCTATTTCTTCAACTCTGACTTGTGATCTTAGGTTGTTAACCATCCAGAAGAAAAGCTGATTAGTATCCTGCAGCATATGCCATTCACTTTGCCTTATCTGACTCAGATGTTATACATTTCCTTTTGTATTTCTGTTTTTCGCTTGTTATACTAGGGAGACTATACGATATTTACACATGTGTTTTCTCTTTTAAAAAAATTGATTATATGTTCACAAATTTTAGTTATGTACGTTTATTAGGTACAAAGGGCTAGCATGATTTTTTAATAAAAGGTGGAATATTTAAACAAATAGATTTAACTTCTTACCTTTTTGTAAATTCCTTCTAGAACTTAAAGCGTAGTCTGATGTTAATCAATATTTGTTTTTTCATGAAGTAATATAATTTTAATAAACTAGATTCCATTTTAAGTTTGAATAACCATGTTTTTAATGTATCTAAAATTTCAATTTAGGCATTAAAACAGCTGTTTAAAAAATAAGTCACTCCTTTAAAAATCTTATTTTTTTTCTAATTACTTCTATTCTTCAGTTCATAGATGTGCTGTATAGTGCATTGAAAGCAAAAGAATGAAGGGAAACTGAGATAAGTGGACATGACGAATAGGTCAATTGGAAATGTGGGAGACAGAAAAGCTTACTAAGAGTGTACAGAAGTGTAGGAGATTCATTAGTTCATGCTGACGCTGTACATTTCAGCATCTCCTGTGGACATAGCCTTGTTAGAGAAAACATTACTTGATGCTCACCAATAGCCAGCTTTCATCAGAGTGAGATGCAGTGAGATGACTTGGTGTGTTAATGGCCTGTGCAGAAGAGCTCGAGTGTGTTGGCAGAGGCACTCACCATGCAGCAGGCCACGGCTTCAATGAGTGCTGCTGCCCCTCAGTGTGACACTGGTTGGGTCACTTAATTCCTCTGAGCTTCAGGTTCTTCTAGTGTAAAAACAGAAACTGTTTCACAGAACAATTTGATGTCTAAAAGAAATAATTATTGTCAATCAACTACAATAGCAGATTTCAAACTTTTTGTTCTCAGTATATCTTTATACGCTTATAGCATAGATAAGTTCAGAGGTTTTATTTCTATGGGTGATAACTGTCAGTATATGCCATGTGAGTTGTTGAAACTAAAAAATTTTAAATTCTTATTCATGCCTGTAATCTCAGCTAGTCTGAAAGCTGGGGCAGAAGGACAGCAAGCTTGACCTGGGCAACATAGGTAGATCTTGTATCAGGATGGAACAATTCTTAAGATGAGAATGTAGATCTGTGGTAGACCACTTGCTTAGCATGGTACAGGGCTCTGGGTTCAATCCCTACTATCCACTCCTCAAAGTGTAGGAGTGTGTGTGTGTATGTGTGTGTGTGTGTGTGTGTGTGTGTGTGTGTATTCATTAGAGAACAGTATACCTGTATAATATATGATAGTAGAGAAGGCATTTGAATAAAAAAAACTTGTCTACTATCACATATTTTAACAAAAAAAGAAAAATATTGCCAAAACAACAGAAATAAAAAATAATCACATGAATGGTGTTGATTTACACTGTTCAGTCCTCTAACAGCTGGCCTAATAAATGGGTGTATTCTTATACCTAGTGTTGCATTCCAGCTGGTATGGTAAGGCCACCTTACCTATAAAGAATATCTAGCCTTACACAGATGTGCAGTTGGAAATGGAGGAATATTTGTAGCCTTTCCTAAAAGCTACCAACATTCATGAATTCTTCTAACACAGCTTCAGGAAGTGATAGATTTCTTTGAGGTTAATTGCCCCATGAAATATGAAACTACTACAGGTAATGCCATATTTCATTATATCAAATTGATCTCCCTTACATTATGAGATTTTACCATTGAGTATTTAGTTATATCTACGAGTAGTTATTTGAAAAATAACATTTTCAAATGTTACTACATTTCACTATAGACTGTCTTTGAAAAACAACATCACAGATATCAACACATTTTTATAAGTATTAAGAACGTGCAGAGGGGCCGAGATGACTCAGTGGAATAAGCACTTCTCTAGGAAGCTCAAGGGGCTGAGTTCAATACCTGGTTCTGCCAAAAAAAAAGAAGGTGCAGAACTTATGTTTTGGGATACAGGTTTTCCAGAATTCTTTTTCATTTTTTATTAGTATATTTTTGCAGTACATAAGGTTTATAAATTCCTGTTGAAGAATTGGTATATAAACATAATTTTTTTTTTTTTTTTTTTTTTTGTGGTACTGGGAATCAAACTTGGAACCTTGTGCTTGCCAGGCAGGTGCTTATGCTTCTGAGCTGTGTCCCCTGAAAACATGATATTTTGATTCCTGCTTTCATCCCCTTACCTTCTCTTTTCTCTCAAGATTATTACTTTGTCTTAGATTTGAATGTGTCATTGGCAATAAATATTCATAGTTTCCCCCTGCTTAAAATGGCTGGCTTACTCTTTTCATTCGCAGAGTTTCTCCCAGTGTCCAAGTGTGTCCAAGTGTGAGTCGCCACAGTTTGTCTGTCATCTGGTAAAGATGTACGCCATGACCAAGACCTGCTATAGTGAGCTCACAAAGTTAAACAGTCCTATAAGTCTTTGCATATGCGGTGGCAGCGTTTTGATACACTTCCCCTTTTCTCACACCAATATAATAAAAATTATATGAACTGAGTTAATACAATAGATTGTTTTTACTGATTATCACATATTCTTAAGAAGCTGGCTTTTTTGGAACCACAGATGGGTAATAGTAAAGAATACAATTACTTGGGCTGCCCAGATAGCTCAGAGCCAGCCAGGTAGCTCAGCAGACTAAAGTGCCTGCTTAGGCAGTCCCAGGGACCAGGGTTTGATCCCTACTATGCTGTGCCAGCCCCACCCCTAGGGCCCACTGACACAGTGTCTGACACTGGGCGTGGTGGCACAAACCTAAAATTCCACCACTTGCAAGGTTGAAAATGGGAGGATCACTGCTGGTCTGAGCTGTGTAGTAAGACCCTGTAGACTCTGTACTAAAAATACATTTTAAAAAATCAGAAGAATGCAATTGCTAGTCATAGAATTTGATGTCATTGGTTTGATTTATGCTAGCAAAATGAGTTCTTGATTTGCTCCATCAGTATAAATGATAACCAGTCAAAAAGGCAGATAACTTTTCATATTAAAAAGACAGCTTAAAGGCAGGCCAAATAGCTCAGCGAATTAAAATGCCTGATGCAGGGGCCAGGAGTTTGATCCCCACATCTGCCATGCCAGCCCCGCCCTCAGAGCTCCGAGATTGGGTGTGGTAGTGTGCATCTATAATCCCAGCACTTGGGAGGCAGTAAACAGGAGAATCACTACAAGTCCGACCTAATAGTGAGACCCTGAACACCCTGTAGACCCTTCCCTAAAATATAGGAGAAAAAAAAAAAAGATAGCTTGACTTCATTGCCCCAGAAGGTATCTTGGAGAGATCTGGAGGTCAGTGCCTGCAGTTGGAGAACTGCTAAGCTAGAGTAACATAACATTAACTATGCTCTGAAGACTAAAAAATTCTACACAGCTTTCTAGTTATAATTTCTAAGATAAGTGGATTATATGGCATTTACAAAGTATTTGCTAAACTGTGTACTTCTGTGTTGTGTTTATACCTTGCTGCTTGTGATTTTTATTAGTGTACAGTAGCCTCAGCTCCCTCTGGCTTAGCAAAGGATAAAGCTCCCTGTAGATTTTCAGTTCTTAGATTCAAAACATTTCTCATCCATAAGGAGAAAAAAAAAAAAAAAACCTAGATGTTCTTAGGAAAATGTTAAAACCCTAATATATTAGTTCCTTTTAAAAAATCTTATTTATTGAGAAATGTATACTTTAGAGGATACTAATTTTTATTAGCATTATTTTAAAGTAAAATTATGTACAGAGATACCAAAATGCAGGTAATGCTGTACTCTGAAAATTAATATATATATATTTTTATGAATTTAGGTCAGGGTGTACAGGGTCTCACTACGTAGATTAGACTCATCATGATTTTTCTGTTTTCAGCCTCCCAAGTGCTGGGATTGTAGGCATCACGCTATAATCCCAAGTGCTGGGATTATACGCCCAGTCTCAATCACCACCTCATTGCACCCCAGAGGCAGGGTTGGCACATCAAGCCAGGGATCCAACTCAGCCAGTGTGCTCTGCCATAGCAGGCGCTTTAGTCTGCTGAGCTATCTGGCCAGCCCTGAAAACTAATACTGTTTAAAGCCCTCCAATTAAAAATGATTATTTCAGAGTCATTTTTAGAAGAAAATAATAGTTATGCTATCTTTTATGTAGACCATAATCCTAGGTAGCTATAGTTCAAAAAAACAGTGGTGGGATGGTTCATTTGAATCTGAACTGTTATAATATACTAACCTTGGAAATAAGGGTCAGATTATAAATTACTATAATTTTTGGTACGACTTTATTAAAATTAAATTCCAAAGCTATTTACTGCCTAATATGTGTCAGAATGGGGAACGAATTAAGCACCAGCTACAAAGAGGCAAGATGGCTTCCTGATTAAGTGCACCACATGATCCAAAATGATGGACAAGAGGGAAAGTCCTGTTAGAGGTGGCCCAGGAGGATGCAGTAGAGGTTTAGGTACTTTGTAGTGGAGGAAGGGTGATACCCTGAAACATTCCGAAAGAGGATAAAAGTGGACGAAGCCAACTATTGGGATGGTCTGCACCACCCCAGCTTCCCCCTCCTGGGAGCGTCCCACATGGTCTGCGAGGACGGAGGCCCACAGAGGCTGCATGCCCTGGACAGCCTTTCCTATCACCTCTCAGTCCTGCAGCATCCTCGCCAGTTCTCATCACAGGCAAGCAGAGGCAGGATGATCACCAAAACCAGGCCTGAGAGCTCCATGGATGGTGCCCCCAGACTCCTGTGTACCCTTGTTCCCATCTACTAACGAATGTACCTACCATGTCCATGGCCATCGCAGGGGCACAGCCACACTGCTCATTTTGTGGACCCCCACTTTCACAAGCTTGCGCATCCTCGGACTACAGCGACCACATAGGCGCTCATCAACTCCATGGCCAGTGGAAGAGTCAGAGCCAAGCCCTGAGACAGCCAGCATCTGCCTGCTGACTAGAGGGAGAATGCTTGAGAATTAAGTGAGGTTTTTAGTTCAAGGGGAAGGGGACATTATAACTTCAGTCAGCCTGCAGCTCAGGCAAGAAAGAAACTGTGTGAATTCTCAGGCTCTTTGGCACAGTGGTCACATGGGAATGGCATGGATTCTCTTATTAGAGTGTTTAATCTAGCTTCCTGCCAGAACTTTCCATTGCTTGGATTTGGTGTTTATTTTCTCTCCCTCTTCTGTCCTCCCTATAGCTTGCTTCAGCTCAGGCTTCCACAGCCATGCTATTGTGGTTTTTTACTACTTCCTCTCATTTTTTAAATTCTTTGCAAGTTTTTTGTTGTTGTTTATATGCTATATTCTGAGATCTTAGTCACTCTTATATCAAGAATAACATCACTCCTAGAACAAAAAAAAATCTGTTCACAGAAATCATAATAGACAGTAGAGTAAGCACTTGCCTGGCAAGCGCAAGGGCTTGAGTTCAATCCCCGTTCTGTCAAAAAAGAAAAAAAAATCATAATAGAAAATGTAAGTAAGTGGGGATTACAGAACACCAACCATGAAGAAAGTAGAAGCTTCCTACTACCTATTTCAATCAAAATTCCAGATGTCCAACAAATAGAACATTCAAAGATGACAGAGGAAAGCAAAGATTCACATATAAACATAAATGTAGTTGGGTCATAGCAGAATTAACACAAATTTTAATGGCCAGAAGAATCTGAAGTATTTTAAGTCTTGAAGCAGACAGCTTCCAGCTCAGATTAACATATCCTGCAGAACTGTCTTTCAAAGTACATGGAAAAATAAGGTAATTTCATGAAGTAATAGAGATTTATGAGACCTAAGCAGTGCTGTAGAAAGTGCTCAGCATCCTAGACAGAGACAGCAAGGCCAAAAATTCAGTGGTATGAATGCATCAGATAAGGCAAATAGGTCCTCTAAACAAAAAAAAAAGCATTATCAACAGAAAAAGAATGAAACATCAGGACATGTTTCAGCACTAACTCCTAGTGTCCTCCATTCTTTTAAAGGCTCAAATTGACAAACTGGATCAGTAAGCAGAACCCAAAAGTCTTGCATTCTAGAAACTAATAAAAATTCGTAGACCAAAAAATAAAGTATGGAAAATAGTAATTCCCACACCAGAACTGCGAAGAGCCAGCAGTGGCGGCAATTTAATTCTCGAACCTCAAGCTGAAACTGGTAACAAGAGACAAAGAAAGGCAGAACATAGTATTTAAGGTAACAATCCAATAGGTAGAGCTGACATTTGTTAATATATCGCACCCACTACTGAAGCACCTATCTTCATAAAACAAATAGTGTAGGATGTGAAAGATCAATTAAATACTAACACTGTAATGGGCGATCTCAATACCATGTTTGCACAAAGACTGTCATACAATGAACAAAGATATATCAGCGTTGAACCATGCCTTTGAACTCATGAATATGTACAGCGCTGTGCCCTACTATGACAGATATACATTTTTTCTCAGCAGCACATGGATCTTTCTATAAAATAGATCATATGCCAGTCCACAGAGCCTGCTTAAATAAATACACAAGCATTGCGGTCATCCTGTGTTCACTGTCAAGCCATTGTGCACTGAAACTAGAAATCAGTCACAGAAGAAAGCATGGAGAACTTATAAACAACTGGAAACTTAATAGCACTCCAGAACACTCAGCAAGCCACAAAATAAATCAAGAAGAAACTAAACAGTTTCTGGAGTTAAAAGGCCAGTATAACTCATCAGAAGCTATGTGAAATGGTGAGAGTAGTCTTAAGAGGAAAGCTTGCTGCAGTGTGTTTACATTGCAGAGTCAGGGAGATAGCTCAGCGGCATAAGTACTTGCCTGACAAATGTAAGGTCCTCAGTTTGATCCTTGGTACCAAAAAAAAAAGTTCACATTGGAAAAAGCTCAACCTAATATGGAGCCTTAAGTTAATTGAGAACCATCTAAACTGTTATGGTTTTTGTCTAGTTTAATGCTGGGTTTATGGTGAATATTACACCCAGCCTGGGGTGGATAGCCTGAATGCAATATAAGGGAGCGAGAGAGGCTTGCTCTCTGCTGGAACCGCTGCGCCTCCCTTTTTGTTCTTGTTGTTTTCTGCCATGGTGAACTGCTGCTCTCTGCCATGTGCCACTCAGTCTTGGAGCCAGCTGAGTATAGACTGAAACCTTCGCAAACTGGGCTAAATAAATCTTTCCTTCCTTAATTTGGTGTGTTGAATTTTTTTTAAAGCTTTTCTGAGCATTTATTACAAGATCCCAACAGTGTTCTACTTTTTCTTCTCAACATCCTGCCCTGCGGCTTCCTGGGCTCTTAGCCTGGATGCCTAGAGCCGGGCATGCGCAGACTGGCGAATGCCTTGAAGTTCTTTTCCTCCTCGGTGATGACCCGGCCTTCTCCTTCCTCTAGACATTCCTGATGGGCATCACAGGCCCTGTCGGCTGGGTGGCCAATCTGAGGTCTTCAGCAGAGCTGTCTCCCTTTTAGGGGTCCGAAGGCTTCCTGGGGAAGAGGATGAGCCTGGAGCGGTCCTCCTTCAGCCACTGCACCCTGGTCTGCAGGGACTGGGTGGATTTGTTCCGCCGCCTTGGGGCCACCGAGATGCCAGTGGTCCGGGCCACCTTCTTGTGCATACCGGCCGCCCGCAGCTCCTCCAGACTGAAGCGCACATAGGTCCGGACGCGGGGTGCCGGGCGGGGCGGCGCGCTGTTGCCTGCTGGCTGTTGCGCCCGCCTGTCTTCCGAGCTGGCTGGTTGGACCACGTAGCCACACGCACTGCCAGGCCTGGTGGAAGCGGGGCTTCAGAATTGTGCCATTCCGCGTGGGCACCACTACTGCCTCTTAGGCTGCTGATCAGCGGAACCTGGTGTTGGATATTTTGACCTAGCAACCAGAGAAAAGTATCAGAGAAACAAATGAAATTTAGGGAGAGAAATCATTAAAATGAGAGCAGTAATTAATGAAATTGATATTTTTTTTTTAAAGTAAAAAATGGCAAAATCACAGTAGACAACATTGAAACTCAAGACAGTTGCTATTGTGACAAGTTGTATCCTAAAAAGTTGAAAGTTTTGAAGATATAGAAAAAAATCAAGAAGACATAAAACTTCTCAATAATCCAATAACGGGCAATGAAATTGAGGCAGTAGAAACGAAACAATCTACCAACTAAGAAAAGCCTAGCACCAGATGATTCACTGCTGAGTTCTACAAGACCATTTACAAGAGTTTAACACCAGTCCTCCTCAAACTTTTTAATGACCTTGAAAGCTTTGGTGTGCTTCTAAACTCATTTCTGGAAGCCAGCATCATTCTCATACCAAAACCAAAGAAAGACCCAACCAAAAAATAAAAACTAGAGGCCAGTCCATAATGAACATAGGTGCAGAATGCTTAGCAAGGTTCTGGCCAACAGAATAGCACATCACCTAAAGGTGCATACATCATGAACAAGTAGATTTTATCTTGGTATTCCAAGGATGTTTCAACCTAATGCAAATTAATAGATACACTACATAAACAAAAAGGATGAAAACCACCTGGTTACACCACAACAGAAAAAGCATTTGAGAGTGCAGCACCTATTTATGGTAAAATCTCAGTAGGTATGAAAGGACCTTACCTGAGCCATATCCAAGCCTATATTAAAAGGGGAGAAACTGAAAGCCTCCCCTCCAAAATCTGGCACAAGACAAGTATGATCACTGTCATTTTTGTTTAACATTATACTCAGAACAGCCAGGTGAAAAAAAAAAATAAAAGGGGGTATGTATGTGTGTGTGTGTATATATCTATATCTATCTATCTATCTATCTATATATATATATATATATACATACAATATATATATGTATGTATATGTCAGATATTATATAATATATAAAATATTTGCAGATGATATGATTCTCTACTTACAAGACCAAAGTCTTCCCACCAAAAAACTACTAAAAATCCTAGAATCTATAAGCAAATTCAACAATGCATCAGGTTACATAATCACAAAAATAATGGTGTTCCTTAACACCAATAATGAACTCATTTAGAAAAATTAGGAAACCCAACATTCAGTAGAATACAAAAAAAAAAAAAAAAAAAAAAAATAAAAATAAAACTATCTAAAGAAAAATAAAAAAAAAAAAAAAAAAAAAAAAAAAAAAAAAAAAAAAAAAAAAAAAAAAAAAAAAAAAAAAAAATCCTAAGAATTAACCTATCTAAGGAAAACTGAAAAAAGAGATTGAAGAGGACATCAAAAAGTGGTAAGATATCTGCTGTTCTGAATAGGGAGAATTAATATCAAAATAGGTATTCTTCCAAAAGAATATAGATCTGTCATAATTCCAGTCAAGAGCACACTATTCCTCACAGATTCATATGGAACCAGAAAAGACCCTCGATAGCATAAACAATCCTGGGCAACAAGAGCAGAGGCGAAGGAACTCAAGAGTCTCTGACTTCAAGCAGTACAAGGCTACATAGATTAAAAACAGCACAGAATTGGCACAAAAACAGATGTATGGATCAGTGGGATAGAACAGGGGATGCAGAAATAATCCCAGTCATATTTGGATATTTCATTTCTGACTAAGGGGTCACAAAGTATGTTGGAAGAAAGATAGCCTCTTTAGCAAATTGTGCTGGGAAAACTGACTGTCCATACACGGAAGACTGAAGGTGGACCCATATTTGCAGCTGAAATCAAAACAGATTTTGCTAAAGACAGAAATATTACAACACAGAACATTGAACCTCCTGGAAGACATAATAGGAAAGGCTCTTGAAGTCATGGAGCAGGCAAGGACTTTGAACAGAATGTCATTTGGACAAGAAAGAACACTTGGATGGATCATAGCAAACATCATCCACACAGCAAAGGAAACAGCAGAGTGAAGAGACAAGCCACAGAATGGGGGAAAAATCATTGCCAGCTGTTCCTCAGAGGACTGATACCTAAAATATATAAAGAACTAAAATAAATAAATATATAGACACTGCTCCAAATAGACATAATTAAGAAATAAGACAATTGAAACGAACACACTCTTCTCAGAAAAATAACAAATGGCAGATAAACATGAAAAAAAAA
>PVKA01054798.1:0-10620 GCA_004027165.1 Ctenomys sociabilis
CTTCAGCCCTGCACCCTGGCTCTGACCATGGTGTGCATCATTCAGGTCTTTTGAGAGGGACCACCTGAAGGGTACTTAGTTCCCTACCTTTGCCCCACAGCTCACACCCAGGCCTTCACCTCAGTTCATATCTATCAGATTGAATTGCTGGTCCTGGCACACAGCTGCTAATCTCAGTAGCCACGGGTAAGCCTGGAGTCTGAAATCAAGTAGGAACGGCCAGTTCTCACTAAGCTCTGTTCATCTGCATTCTGGCCTCTTTGTGTTGGGGACACAAAGTGCTCCTGCTGTGTTTGTATACATCCTCAGCTGGGGAGAAGATGAAGGAAGTGGAATTCCAAGGAAAACACCCTGATCATGTTTGTGCGTTTTCACTCACCAAAACATCTTAAAATGGGGGGAGACTCTTGGCCCTACTTTCTTCCACTGGCTATTATTTTATTTTATTTATTTTCAGTGTATATAGTACAGGGTTTACTGGGTCTCACTACACAGATCAGACTCGTAATGACCCTTCTGTTTTCAGCCTTCCAAGCTCTGGGATTACAGGAGGGTGGCACCAGGCCTACACTCAATCACCATCTCTGCACCCCCCCAGGGGCAGGACCATCATAGCACCCCAGGGAATGAAACCTGGTCCCTTCGTGTGCCTGAACACCTGACAGTTAGCCACATTTTAACGGCCAATGTATGCTGGCTTTTGAGTTACTGCCTCTCTCTCTCTCTCTCTCTCTCTCTCTCTCTCTCTCTCAGATTGAACTCAGGCCCTTGCACATGCCATGCAAGCGCTTATTCTACAGAGCCATCTACCTGGCCCCTCCACCTAGCTTTTAAAACTTGTCTTTGGTTGCGCACCCACTGTGTGTCACCATAAGCTAAGCATTTATCTTCCTGTTCTTACAGTAAAACATAATAGCTGAGGCAAGAAAGTGGTAAGGTCACTTGCAACTACACATACCATGCCGATGCCAGCAATGATCCTGTCCCTTGTCAGCATCAACTTACCATGAGGCCATTCATTGACAAGGAATAAGGGAGAAAATTTACCCCTGGGGTTTTTGAGAAGGCTCACCATCAACCAGGAAACTGCTGGGAGAAGAAATGTGTACTTAGGGAGATCCAGTCCCATAAGGTGCAGGTTGGCATTGCTAGGGGTGCCCTGCTAGGTACCTGGACAATCCAGCTTCCTCTGTAAACATCTTCCAGACTTTATCATGATCTATCAGTGTTTCAAGATCATCTGAACACATGGAATTTTTCATATACTCAATGACTTCCTTAATGAAGGCCATGCTGTCTAGCTGGGGAGAAAAAGCATAAGGTTAGGAGAGAGCAAGGGTAGTCTAAGAGGCCAAATGTTCATCTTCCTGAGAAACACTTACAGGTTTGTGGGGTTTTCTTCAGTATTTTTTTCCATGACTGGGAATTGAATCAATGGCCATACCTACAGTAGGGAAGTGTTTGTCCACCAAGCTGTAGCCCTAGGCCTTTTTAACTTTGTATTGAAAATATGTCTTCCAAAGTTGGCTAGAATGGGCTTCAGCTTGCCATCCTGTGGCCTCGGCTACATGGGGAGCTAGAAATAGCGTATGCCACAATGTTTGGACAAAAGTAATATTTTTGGTTGTACCAGTTATGTTATGACCTAGATTATATCTCCAATTTTCATATGATAAAGACTTAACTCCCTATCTCCATATTTGTAAACAGGATCAATAAAGCATTAAAGTAATTAATATTGAGTGAATTTGTAAAATTATGGCCCAAATCCATAGGACTTGTGTGCATATAAGAACAGAAGAGAAACTGAATCTCTCTCTCTCTCTCTCCTCTTTCTCTCTCTCTCACCACTACTCCCTCCCTCTCAACTTCTCTGTCTCTCTTGCTCCCCATCCCCCTCTTTTTTTCTTTCCATGGACAATACCAAACCAATGTCCATATATAGTAAGAAGACTTTTTTTTTGTTTTTACAAACAAGTGTAGAGTCCTCACCAGAAACCAAATGTGCCACCTGCTACTTGCCACACATTGATTAATGGCTTTGTCTTCTAGAGCTATGAGAAAAAAGGTCATCTTCTGTTTTATCTACCCAATCTTAGAGTCAAAAGGATAAGAAACACAGACTTATAGAGTGCATCGAGAAATTAAAACTAACAATATGATGGATATAAGAAACACACATCATACAAAAGAAAACTGATAGGCCGCAGTCCCAGCGCAGCTCGGCCAGTGAGTGAGAACTGCAGGCCTGCCATGCCAGAGAGACCTTTTCCCAGCTATCTCAACTCCTGCTCTGCCGCCCCAGACCCAACAGAGCCGGCCCAACCCGCCACGCTAGAGAGACCTTGCCCAGTGTTCTCAACTTCTGCTCCATGGCCCCAGAGCCAGCACAGCCTTCCTGGTGAATGACAACATCCACTACCCTTTTGGGAGCCCAGCGGACCCGCCAAAGCCCAGGCCCATCCGCTGAGAGAGCGACAGGCCTGAGACACTAAGGGTGACTCCAGCAACTTCCTGGATCCCATCTCTAAGCCTGCCAAGTGAGTGGGAATTTTCACGACTAGCCCAGCAATCCGGTTCAGTGAGTGTGTGGTAAGTTGAAGAAGAGCCTTTGTCTTCTCCCCACACGTGACACACTACCTGGATCCCTGCCCCCAAGTCTGCTAACCAGCCTGAGACCTCAGGGCTGACTTGTCAGCAACTCCCTGGAGCCTCTGCCCCTAAGCCTGCCCAGTGGGAATTTTCTCAACTCACTGGGCAAACAAGTTCGGTGAGTGTGTGGTGAGTCTGAGAGAGAGCCTTTGGCTTATCCTTGCATGCTCTGTGCCATCCAGAGGCTCAGGCCCCAAGACATCCTAGCCAGAGACCTGCCTGAGACACCCCAGATAGAACTGTCTGGCAGCTCCCCGAAGCACCTGCCTCCAAGCCCGTCATGGGAGCCAGAACTTTTGGTGACTCTCCTGGCACTTGATCCACCCCCACCTGGCCTGGTGAGTGTAAGGAGAGCTTCTGTGCCCCCAAGAGCTCCCATGACCAGGGACCCAACAGAGGAAAACCACAAGAGCTGCAGCAAAAAGGAACTGAACACAACAGCTAGATCCAGGCCAGGCATAACTGGATAATCTCAAACTTAATAGAATGGCACCCAAATCTCATTATGCACTGAGGTTATAGCTGCACCAAAGCTCTACACTAAAGATCAGAGGTCAGTACTATACAAAATGAAAAAGACCAGGAGAAAATGCAATCTCAGGCCTCAAGTCCACCAATAAGTGCAGCTGGAACGAATGAATTAAAGAGATGGAAGCAAAGCAACAATAGCAGAAAGGTATAGAGGAACTCAGACCAGAATTAATGCCTGAAATAAAGAAATATTTGAATACATAGCATATGAAGTAATGAATCAAATCCAGAAACATCTGGGGAAAACCCAAGGCTCACCAGAACAAGTGCAGAGAACACTATTACATCTGAAACATATGAATTAACAGCTTCAGAAGCAAAGGAACACCAGCAGAAAGGTCATGAAGACTCAAAGCAGAAATAATTTCTGAAATAAAAAAAATTATTTGAAATCATAGCATCTGAAATACAGAAACAATTCCGGAAATATATAGAGGAAACCAAACTTGGAAGAAACTATGAAGAAAAAGAATTAATAGCTACCTCTAAAGAAGACATGGATAAAAAAAATAGAGGAAATCAGAAATATGTCGGATTCCTGGAATGAGCAATACAGAAAAGAAATAGAACGCATGAAGCAGAGTCAAAGAAGTACAGAAGAACAAAAAGTATCAATCATGAGTCTACAAAACCGTTTGAGTGAAAGTGAAAACAGAGTTTCTGATCTTGAAGATGCCGGGGCAGCTAGTGAAAAGATGAGAAAGGATCTTTTAAAAACAATGAGAATGCAGGAAAAAATAATCCATCATCTGCAAGATGATACCAGGATGAACAATGTGAGATTAATTGGCATCAGTGAGAATGAAGGAGTCAATACAAATGATATAAATAAAATATGGGCAGAAGTAATTGCAGAAAACTTTCCAAATATGAGGAAACAATCCAACATTCAGATAACCAAAGCATACAGAACACCAAATAACTTCAACTCCAGTAAAAACACACCAAGACATATAATAGTCAAGATCCCAAAAATTCAACACAAGAATAATACACTGAAAGCTGCTAGAGAGAAGAAGCAGATCTCATTCAAAGGAAAACCCATCAGAATTATAGCTGACTTCTCTTCACAAACCATGAAGGCAAGGAGAGCATAGAGCAGAGTTCTTCAAGTCCTGGTACGAAAAAAAATTTCATCCAAGACCATAATACCTTGCAAAACTCTCTTTCAAGTTTGATGGAGAAGAGAAATACCTTCATGACAAAGAACAACTAAAGAATTTCATGGTGACAAAGCCATCCCTTCACAAACTGCTGAAAGATGTTCTAGAGAGAGACCACAATGACCAGAACTCCATGAATGAGAATGGAAGGAAACCCACTAAACAGGACAGACAATTAAATACAGGATAAAAAGGAGTAAACAACAGTAGGTAAATATTATGATTATCATAAGTCAACACATTTCAATTATAAGGATCAATGTAAATGCACTCAATTCACCAATTAAGAGAAATAGACTGGCACAGTGGAATAGGAAACAAAATCCAACATTATGCTGTGTACAAGAAACACACTTAACTCAAAAAGACATTCATAGGCTCAAAGTCAAAGGACAGAAAACAATACTACATGCTCCAGAACCTCAGAAAAAAGCAGAAATACCAATCCTGTTCTCAGACAGTATCAACTTCAAACCAAGAATGATGAAACGACACAAAGAAGGCCACTATATGTTGGTTAGGGGAAAAATTCAAGAGGAAGAGGTAACACTCATAAGTATCTATGCACCAAACATAGGAGCACCCAACTATGTAAGACAAATCTTAATGGACATCAAAAACCTAATATCTAAGAACACAATCTTAACAGGAGACCTTAACACCCCCTTAACTCAAAAAGATAGATCAACTAGACAAAAATTAGCAAGGAAGTAGCCGAACTGAACCAGAGCTTGGAACAAATGGACCTGGTGGACATATACAGAGTGCTCCACCCAACCACAGTTGAATACACATTTTTTTCCAGCTGCACATGGGTCACTTTCCAAAATAGACCGCATGCTAGTCCAGAGGTCATGCTTAAGTATATGCAAGAAAACAGAAATTATTCCATGCATATTATCTGATCATGGTGCAATGAAACTGGAACTAAACTACAAGTGAAACCAGAAAAACCTGCTAAATTCATGGAAAATAAACAACACCCTACTCAGTAATGAATGGGTCACAGAAGAAATTAAACAAGAAATTCAAAAATATCTACAATTCAATGAAAATTCAAGCACAACTTACTGGAATTGATGGGATGCGATGAAAGCAGTTCTCAGAGGGAAAATCATAGCTATGAACTCACACATTAGGAAAACAGAATGAGAAAAATAAACACCCTAATGTTGCACCTCCAATATCTAGAAAAAGAAGAGTAAGAGCAAACCGTAGAGCACAAAAATGGGAAGAAATCATAAAGATTAGAGCAGAAATTCATTCAATTGAGATGAAGGAAACAGTTCTAAGAATCCACAAATCAAAAAGTTGGTTCTTTGAAAGACTAAATGAAGTTGATAAGCCTCTAGTCAACCTCATCAAAAAGAGGAAAGAAAAAATTCAAATTCAAGTAATGAGATGAAAAGAGTGAAATCACCACAGGCCCAGCGTAAATTCAGATTGTCAATAGTTACTTTGAGAATCTTTATGCTCACAGAACAGAAGACACAGAAAAAATGGACAGATTCCTTGCAAAGTAAAAATTGCCAAAACTGAACCAAGAAAATATAACAACTCTCAATAGGCCAATAACAGCCAACAAAATACGAAACGGAATAAAAAGCCTAACAACAAAGAAAAGTCCAGGTCCTGATGGATTCACAGCTGAACTCTATGAGAAATTTATAGAAGATACAATCCCTACACTCCTCAAACTCTTCCATAAAATTGAAAAGGAAATAGTCCTCTCAAAATCATTTCTGGAGGCAAGTATTATACTGATTCCAAAACCAGGGAAAGACACAACTAAAAAGGAGAACTACAGGCCAATCTCACTCATGAACATAGATGCAAAAATCCTCAATAAAATCTGGCAAATAGAATACAGCAAGTCATCAAAAATATCATACATCATGACCAGATAGGATTCATCCCAGGGATGGTTCAATAATTGAAAATCTATAAATGTAATACACTATTTTAATAGACTGAAATCTAAAAACCACATGATCCTCTCAAATGATGAAGAGAAAGCTTTTGACAAGTTCAACACTCATTCATGTTCAAAGTCCTATAGAAAATTTGAATAGATGGACTCTACCTTAACTTGATAAAAGCCATCTATGACAACCCAAAAGCTAATATAATCCTAAATGGGGAAAAACTGAAATCTTTTACTCTTAAATCAGGTACAAGACAAGGATGTCCTCCATCACCCCTCCTATTAAATATAGTTTTGGAATCATTAGCAACAGCCATTAGAAAAGAGGGAGAAATAGAGGGAATAAGAATAGGTAAAGAAGAAGTTAAATTATCTCTATTTGCAGATGACATGATACTTTACTTGGAAGACCCCAAAAATTCCACCAAGAAACTACCATAATTGATATGGAAATTCAGTAGCATAGCAGGACACAAAGTCAATACTCAAAAGTCAATTGCATTCCTCTGCACAGATAACAAGCACATTGAGAGGGAAACAATAGAAACAATACCTTTTACAATAGCACCTCGGAAAATGAAATACCTTGGAATTCACTTAACCAAGAAAGTCAAAGATCTTTTCACAGAAAATTACAACACCCAGAGAAAAGAGATTATAGAGGATCTCAGAAAATGGAAAGATATTCCATGCTCCTGGATAGGAAGAACCAACATCGTGAAGATGGCCATACTCCTAAAATTGTTGTACAGATTTAATGCAATCCCTATCAAACTGTCACCAACATACCTCCCAGACCTAGAGAAATCATTCCTAAAATTTATTTGCAACAACAACAAAAAAAGACCTAGAATAGCAAAGGCAATCTTGGCCAATAAAGACAAGTCAGGAGGCATCATAATTCCTGACTTGAAATTATACTACAAAGCCACTGTGATAAAATCAACATGATATTGTCAACAACATAGACCTGAGGATCAATGGAATAGATTAGAAGATGCAGAGGCATATACAAACACACTCAGCCACCTGATCTTTGACAAAGGGGCCAAACAAGCGTACTGGAAGAAAGAAAGCCTCTTTCACAAATGGTGCTGGAAAAAACTGGCTTTCTACATGCCGAAAACTAAAACTTGACCCAACTCTATCACCATGCACTAAACTAAAGTCAAAATGGATTAAAAATCTAAACATTAAAACAGAAACATTCAATCTCCTGGAAGAGAAAGTAGGAGAAACTCTTGAAGACATAGGGGTAGGTAAAGAGTTCATGAACAAATATATATTCGCACAGGGAAACACTTGAAAGAATCCCCAACTGGGATCAACTCTTCTTGAGGCATTTCTGCATGTCCAAAGAAATTGTCAACAGAGTGAAAAGACAACCCACAAATTTTGAAAAAATCATAACTAATAAGCAAACGTCTGTTCTTTAGAATATATAAAGAACTAAAATACATTAGGGCCCTCAGACCCAATTGAGAAATGGGCATCTGAGATGAACACACACTTCTCAGAGGACGAAATTAAAGAAGCAAATAAATATATGAAGAAATGCTCCACATCACTAGGCATCCGTGAAATGCAAATAAAAACAGCACTGAGATACCATCTCACTCCAGAAAGAATGGCTATCATTAGGAAATCAACCAACAACAAATGTTGGAGAGGTTGTGGGGAAAAGGGAACACTTCTGCACTGCTGGTCGGAATGTAGACTGATACAACCATTGTGGAGGTCAGTGTGGAGACTCCTCAAAAGAGTAGGACTGGAAGTCCCATTCAAGCCGGCTGTCCCCCTACTAGGAATTTTCGCAGAGGAATTGCAAACATTATATCATAGTGATAGATGTGCCCTATGTTTATAGCAGCACAATTTGTGATAGCAAAATCTTGAAAACAACCAAAATGTCCATCACATGAAGAATGATTGAAAAAGATGTGGTATTTCTATTACTCAGCTATAAAGAATGATAAACTTGAATCATTGATATTGAAGTGCATGCCACTTGAACATATACTCATAAGTGAAATAAACCAGATACATATGTGCAAATATCGTATAGTCTCCCTATTATAAGAAGTCAAAAGCAGAAATACAAATAGAAAGGCACATGAACAACTAAAAAGAATTTAGTCAGATAGTCAGGGCAAACTTAACAGCATATACTGCAGGGTACTAATCAGCTTTTCTTCTGCATGGTTACCAACTTAAGTTCAGAGATCAAAAATTAGAGAACTAGAAGAACCCAAAGGTCAGCCAACATTTTGGCCCTAGTCTTTCAAGGTCAGCGAAGACTCAGGACATAGGAGAACCTGTACTGTAACATCATGAAACTCAATTGTGCCCCAAATTTTCTGATCAAGGAGACTAGGGAGCCACAGAAGAAGGAGACTGATGATCTATGTTGTGCCTGGGGAGAGTTACTTGGAGAAAAATCTTTCTCTGAAGCTCTCACAGAGAATAAACTGGTCAAGCATTGGCCGTGACTCATTCACATGGCTGACACAGACAAAGGATCTACAGAGTAAGGTACAGGATTACAAGATCAACCCTGAGGGGACTTCACTGACCTCATCAGAATCAAAAGCTACATCTTTGGTTATATAGGACTTGCGCTATCTCTGTCTTAACCATCCAGAAGAAAAATATAAAAATGAGGTATAAAGCATGAGGCCATAATAATAAGTTGAGCTGTAAATGGCTACAGTCAACAACTTCTTCAGATAACTCACTATTATTGCAGAATGCTGGACTGTGTTGGATTGTGTCACCGAGTTCAGGCACCTAAAATGCTTTAATGACAAGGGAGTGCCCATCTGTGACAGTTCTAGACAAAAAAAGGGGGATACAAAAGAAGAACCAAGATGTGTTTGTACAAACAGTACAGTTAGGATAAATATGCCGTGCTTCTGCATAACTCTATGAAAAGCAACATTTGCACTAATAGTGGTTGGACAAGATATTATGTCGGCTTCTTGTACTATGGACAACCACTAGGAATATAACAGGGTAGAAAGTGTTAATTATTGAATCTGTGATATAATTCAGGTATAAAAAATAAATATACAGCTACAGTCTCTTAATTCACTAATTAGAAACATCTGCTATATTAGTGTCTGTAAGTATAATATCATTTATGCACCTTGTATGATACCAAAGCATTATGAAAACATTTTGCAATGTATTAATTTATTGAATCTGTCCTGTCACTTTGTCTTGAAACTGTCTCATTCTATTTGTTCTTCAATAAAAAAATCTCAAAGAAAGGAAAAGAAGATTGACAAATTAAAAAAAATCAAAGAATGGAAATTAACATTCCATGAAATGAGAGAATTCTTACTGCTTAAAAACTAGCAACAATCCAGCTCTATATTAATCATAAATATTACTGTTATTTTAGCTATCCAGAAAAAAATTACAGTAACCTTTTCTGTTAAAAAGTGGTTTTGGTACAGAACTACATTAAGAAACAAAGGTTTTCACATAGGTATGGTAATTCATTATTAATGTCAGATTATAGTATTAGTATTCCATGTGTACAGGTTGTTCAAAATGTAAAATAACCAGATTGATTATTGTGATAAGACCTTTTCTGAGTTTTCCTTTAACAAAAAACTTGTGATGTACGTCCCATTTAAGAATGTACAGACAATCTGCTAAGGTCCCTCTTCTTCACCTCTCTAGGAGAGTAGCTTTCTTTCCCCATGTAAATATATTCTGCTCTTAAAAATGATGATTAATTAGGTAAAAGTATATCTCTATATTACATAGAGATGATTGGTTAAAAGTGTTATGTCAAAACAAAAATTTAAGTATGCCAAAAATGTCATCAGGGCCAGGGAGACAGCTCAGTAGAATAAGTACTTCCCTGGCAAGCACAAGGTCCTGAGTTCAATCCCCAGTTCTGAAAAAAAAAAAAAAAAAAAAAAAAAAAAAAAAAAAAAAAAAAAAAAAAAAAAAAAAAAAAAAAATCATCACAATTATCTTACTACAATGTTACAAACAGTTTTGCTTTCTAAATGTCTGTTAAAATGTGTAACTTTTGTCTGTTAATTTTCAATAGGAATTTAGACTATCCATAGATAATTATAAGCTAATGGGAATGTAAAAATATGCTCAGAAAATTATAAAATGGGGAAATAAAGTAGGAATACACATGAATACACCTAGATTAATTGTACCAAAAGTCATCCTCAAATTAGATTTT
This sequence comes from Ctenomys sociabilis, assembly GCA_004027165.1. NCBI lineage: Eukaryota > Metazoa > Chordata > Mammalia > Rodentia > Ctenomyidae > Ctenomys > Ctenomys sociabilis. The sequence goes on from PVKA01054798.1 coordinate 10,481, forward strand.
TTAAATTGACTGCCAGACAGATATTCTGCTGCAGACCATCATTAGACAAAAAAAAAAAAAAAAAAAAAAAAATCATAGAAATAATTTAGGTGCCAGCTCAATGAATAAAAACTAGAAAATAAGCAAATATAAATACTTTG
>PVKA01054799.1:0-10613 GCA_004027165.1 Ctenomys sociabilis
CCCCTTTCTTTGACCCAGCACAAACAGAAATGCAGGTGAAGGCCGGCAGTGAGCCCCGTGCCCACAGTACCGAGAGCTGTGCTCCCTGAGGACAAACTAGCAAAGGAAGCCAGGTGCTAGCAGGAACAGCTACCTGAAAGGGGCAGAGGCAGGCTGCATGGGCACACAGCACAGAGCACTGCCGTGACCCCACGCCCCTTCCTGCACTGGCCTCTGAGCTCAGCGGGGTTGTTCATTCCTTTCCCACCCCCTGGGTCCCCAAGGGCTGGGGGTTTCCGGCCTGGGCTCTTTGGAAAGAAGCCCCCATCAGCAGGAGGAAATCTCTGCAAGGTGTTTACTGCAGGGGCTGGGGAGCTGGGGTGGCCACCAGCCAAGCCTGAGTGCTGAGCCGGGATCTGGGAAGGAAGAGGGAAGGGAGTGGGTGTTTGAACAGCTGGGTGGGTCAGGGGCAGCCACCCCCATCCCCCTCTCCACCCTTGCTTCCGGGCTCTGGTGCCCCATCCTGCGTGGGCTCTGGCTGTGGAGGGGTCTGCTGCTGGGGCTCTGGGGCTGGGGGGCATTTTCCACCCTGCAGATTAAGGAAGGAAAGTGCTGTGCTTTCCTCCTCTGTGGGTTTGCAGGCTCAGGAGTGGAGTTCATGGGGTGTAGGTGGAGTCCCAGCCCAGAGCCAGCGCTTGAACATAAATCTGTTCAGAAACGGTGCTAACTCAGAAAGCACCAACACTAGTGCCTTTAGCAAGGGAGACAGGAGCCACAGGCTGCAGGACATCTGGGGTCCCAGCCTCCATGTGGCTGGTGCCTCATGGAGACAGGCCCGGGAGGGCGGGAAGAGGTCCCAGGTGAGGCACCCTAGGAGGACCCTACTGGATCTCCTGGAACAGCAGGGGAATTCCTGGTGAGGCCGCAGAGCCACCTCACCCCCCCCCCAACTCCTGAACCCACCCCAGCATCCTCATGCTGATCTGTCACGAGCAGGTGACAAGCGCTGGGTACCCCCCGGCTGTCCTCCTGCTGCCTCCAGTTGGTGACCATGGCCCAGAGTTCTGCCCCATATTCCTGGGGGTGGGGATGGCTTTGTGCAGTTCAGGTGAGGCCACCATGATGTCCACACAGAGCCACAGCTGGAGGAACCCCCAAGGGGACCAGTGTCACTGTGGGTGAGGACATGCATGGTGAGTGGGAACACCCTGGTGTTTCCCTGTTGATGGCAAAGCCAGGCTTTCAGCAGGCCAGGCCCAGGTGCTCTGCTGGTTCACCCCAAGGGTCCTTGGGGACTCGGCCCCCGCAGGTGACATGTCAGGAGTGACAAGCACACACCTGTGACCCTCTCAGTCTTTCCTTTGTTCCCAGCAGTCCCCACTCAGCACCTCTGCAGCTTCCCTCCCAGCCACTCCACAGCCAGATGCCAGATGGCTTCCCCAGCCTGACCTGGCTCTTTGGGGAATCATCTCATCTCGTTGAACCTTCTTTTCACAACGGTGGAATAGGGGCGCTTAACCAGACGTGATGGCACACACCCACAATCTCAGCACTCAGGGAGGCTAAGGCAGGAGGTTACAAGTTCAAGCCCAGCCTGAACAACTTGGCCTCTTAGTGAGACCCATTCTCAAAATTAAAAATAAAAAGGGGTGGGCACAGAGCTCAATGCAAAGGCCTTGGGTTCAACTCCTAGGACCAAATGGGGCTGAGTAAGCTAATAATGGTGACCGCTCCAAAGAGTGGCCCGGATGCCCCAGGGCGGTGCAAGGGAGGGCCTGCCCCAATAGCACCTAGGAGATTGTAGCTCTTGATGTTTGGTTCCTAGATTTTCCATTCTGGATTCCTGGGCAGGGTGGGCTCAGGCAGGGACTAGGCCAAGGTCACAGCCAAGGTCTGCCCTGACCTCTGGGACCGGGCTGTTGCCCTCACACTGAGGCGGAAGTCAGCTCAGGAGGGGCGGGGCAAGAGCCTACGGCTCTTTGGGACTCAGGCAAGGATGAGGCCCTGGGGTTTCCCTTTCTACCTGTGGCTGCCCAGGGTCAAGCATATTTTCCCCATCACCCCTGCCTGTAAATCTAGCTCTGCTGCATTTACTTGCTTGTGGGGTCTTAGGCTGCATGTGACTCAGATGGCAGTCTGTTCCCAGTTAAGGAGCTCAGAAATAAAAGACAAACACAACCCTACACACACACACACACACACACACACACACACACACACACAGAGCTCCAGGAATGACATAGAATGATGCAAAGGGGGCTAAGTAAAAATGTGTGGGAAGCAAAGAAGATGATGGGGTCTTGCCAGAGCTGGTGGAGGCAAGGGGTGGTCTCGGAAGGCTTCCTGGAGGAGGCATCTTTGGTGATGTGGGCTCAGGAGAGGCTAGAATCTTCTCTCGGGAAGAATGGACTGGGATATGTCATGCGCTTGGGATGGTGGGAGCAAAGCTGCTGGGGCACAGGAGCTGCTGGAGGAGAGCAGTGTAGTGAAACTGCGGGCATCACACCGCAGGTCCCCAGCGTGGAGCTGACTCTTGGACCTCCTTCTCAGGCCAGGGCCTCAGCCATCCCTCAGGTGCAAAGTGGGCACAAACCAGACGGCCCCACCGGACACCTGGGAAGGACACGGAGCTCCAGGAGTGGGAGGCTCTGCTCCTGTGGCCTCCGGAAAGCAGGGCCCGCAGGAGCTGTTCCTCTGCACACACTCCCAAGCCTGGGCCCACAAATCCCAAGTAACCTCTAGACAGACTCGGCCTCGGCAGTGCGAGCTTTTCAGGACGCGGCTGCTGTGGGGCCCAGTTCCCAAATCCCAAGACCTAAACCATAAACCCTGCGCAGCCTGTTGGTTCCCCGGGAGGACACAGGTGTATGCCTGGTTCATGGAGTGCTCTCTGCAGATGGCCAGAGCATGGGGAAGTGGGCAGGCAAAGGACAAGGGGAGGGAAGGCTGGGCGGAGGCAGGAGGAGGGGTGGGAAAGAGAGAAGGAAAGTGGGGAGAAACAGAGAAAGTGACAGGTGAAAGGATGGGAGGGTGGAAATTGGGTGGAACAAAGGAGAGAGGGAAAGATTCGCAGAGACATGAAGGGACAGGTGGGTAGAGGGATGGATGCATGGAGAGAAGGAACGGACACATCGAAGAGCAGAGAGGGATGAAGGCATGTCTAGTCTGTCTTGTGCTGCTGGGACAGAATACCAAGGACGAGGGGACACAACAATCCGAAATCCCTTGGGTTCACGGTTCTGCAGGACGGAAGTCCCAGGGAAAGGCGCTGCCCCAAGAGCAGCTTCTCGGCTCATCCCAGCATGGGGGACGTCAAGAGGGAGCTGAGCTTCACTTCAGAGCGAAGCCAGCACCTGTCCACTCAGGACAGCGCCCGCACCAGCCTCTCCAGGGGGTCCCACTTGCAGTACCGCTGCATGTAGATTGGTTTTCCAGCACATGAACTGTGAGAGACACATGGCCACCTACTCGTCCTTCCACCCAACGTCCTTCTGCCCGTGCACCCAGCCTCAGTGAGTGAAGAGGTGGAGGGAGGACTGCAGAAGCAGAAGGGAGGGGCCGAGGAGAGGAAGGGTAGGTGGGCAAGGGTGAGAGGTGCGTGGGTGGTGCACAGACAGATGAGCGGACAGGTGGAGGGCGAGGTGGAGAGGGTCACCTGTCTTCTGAAGAACCACTTTTCCCTGTCCCTGCCATTCCGGGCCCAGGCTGGGCGTCCCTTGAACTGGCCTGGTCTCAGGGTGTGTGTGTCTATGGGTCTGAGCACAGTGCATACAGAGCCCTGCAAATGCTGCAACCTCCTGTCCATCTCCCCCCCACCCCCCTTGCCTGGGAGGCCAAGGTTCCAGGGAGGACAAAGAGAAACAAGCAGGCTCTGCCTAGGGAGGGAGAGAGCCCAGCTGCTCAGTGTAAGTGTCCCACCCGGCAGCATATGGGGAACATGTGGCCCCTCCCTGCTGGCACCAGAGAAACGTCATACCAGGGCTGCTGGCAGCCGAGGATACAGAGCGTTCCCGGAGGGAACTGGCAGTCAGAGGAGGCAGCGTTTGAAGCGCCAGCCTGGAGCCTAGCTCTAGGGTGGGCTCGGGGGTGGGGGAGGCAGGGAGAACTGGGCTCTGGGGTCCCCTGTCTGCAGGGCTCTCAGCAGAGCCATTCTCCAGGCTTCTGCCAAGAAGCAGCGTCCTCAGCCCCCAGCAGGGGCCAGGCCCAGCAGCTCAGGGCTAGAGTCCTGGCCTTGGCCCAGCCTCCAGCCCCTCCAGCCACTCCCTCACCATGAGGCCTGCAGCACCCCACTTCTGCCTGGACCTCTTTCATTTGCACATTGTTCCAAACACATGCAGCCCACGGTGCTCATTGAAGATGGGGTTCTTATCACCAAGGAAGAGAATGGGTGCTGCGTATTTTAAGTTCTCCAAAACACCAAGTGTCCCCGTGGGCCTCGCCGTCCATGGAGGAAAAGCCGTGTCTACCTTCCTCCTCTTGCTGAGGCTAGAGACAGCCCATTCTGTGTGGCATCAGGGCTAGGGGTGGCTTCTTTTCAGACACCTCCTCCTCCACATATCACTGCAATGTGTGGGGAAGGGGTTGCTGGAGATGGAACCCAGGGCCTCAAGCATGCTAGACGAGAGCTAAACCACTCTTATAGCCTCTATTTTTGTAATTTTTGACTGGTATACAAATCCCAGAATTGTGCACCACTAGACAAATCTATCCCTGAAGGAACTTTCAAAGCTGGAGAGCTTCTCTGTCCTAGAAACACCCCAGGCTTGGTCCCTCCCCTGCAGAGGTGAGTGGGATGCTTGTAGCTTCCTTCCTCAGCCCCCACTGCACCCATGGAGCCTGAGCCCTGCCCGCAGGGTCATCCTGGACCAGACTGGACAATGTGGGTCGATGACAGCTCCCTAGGAGCCCACGCCCATCTGGACACCATCAGTTTCCAGGTCAGCCCAGCCAGCTGGGTGGGTCAGGCCACAGAACACATGGCTGAATGCCTGTGAGCCCCACACATGGCCAGGCTGATCTGGACAGTGAGTCCTGCAAGTGGGTAGACTAGACAATGGGAGCAGGGGCCAGAGTTACCCCCAGACTGGCCATGCGAGCATGGTGCTGCTTTTCACTTCCTGGGGGCAGGGGAGGGCAGGGATCCTGGTCGCAGCAGCTTACAAAGGAAAGTCTCACCAGCCCCCAGGCGGTGGTGGCTCCCAGCTCAGCAGTTTCTCCTGTCCTACGCCCACTCTATGCTGTGTTCCCCCAGGAGCCGGCTGCAGGCAGCTGGGCTGCAGGACCACTGCAGACAGGCTGGCCCAGCCCTGAGCTCTAGTTTCCTGGATCCAAGAGTTCACACTCATTTATTATTTAACAAATATGTCCCAATCACTGGCTAAGGGCTGTGTAGAGTACCTTAGAGGCTCAGGCAGGAGTGCATCTGTCGATGTGTGTGTGTGCATGCATACTGCCTTTGTGTGCATGCATGTTTGTGTGTGCACATACATGCCTGTGCATGTCTTGCATGCCTCTGCCTGTACACATGTGTACAAGCATGTGTGTGTCCGTATATGAATGTGTGGGTACATGTGTGTGTGTGTGCATGTTTGTGCATGTGTTTCTGTGCCTATATGTGCATGCAAGCGTATGTGACTGTGTACATTGTGTGGGGGGGGTGCATGCATGTGTGCACGTATGTGTTTGTGTCTATGTGCTCATGTGTGTGTGTGTGTGTCCTCTGCACTCCTGTATGTCAGAGGACCTCTGTGTGCCAAAGACGTGCACCTCTGAGGGGTGGATGCAGAGGGTGGAGGCTCCTGCTGCCTCTGCAGGGCCCAGAGTCACCGACAGACAGACAGACAGGCTTGAGGACCTGTTGGGTTTCTCCACCTTCCTCAGCCAACTCAAATAGGCCCAAGAAGAAGGGAAAATGGGGAACTTAAGTTTAAAACTTTTACTAACATTCTTAAACCTGGCAGCATACAGCTTTACAAGTTGAGAAAAGGTTTTCACACAAAACCCGGCAGCCCTGGTTCTCCCTCTCCCAGGAGACGTGGCTATAGCACGTCCCTAGTGTCCCATCAGGAAGGAAACTGCAACTTAGACCCCGAGCAGCCCCAAAGACCATCCTGGCCACCCCCCCCGCCGACACACGCAGATCAGGAGAATGTGGCCATGGAGCCAGAGCTCCCTCACAGGGTTCTGAGCAGGGACCTGAGCAGTCCTGGGCCCGTCCAGGACAGATGACACACTTGTCATGACTGAGGGCTCTAGGCTGAAGCAAGCGCCCTTGTTGGGTCTGGACTGGGCAGCCCAGGTTCTCGGCGCTGGAGCGAGCCTGTTTCTCTCTCTGTTCCCCTTACCTCACCCCAGGAGGATGGGACCAGGCCCTGGCTCCATGCCAGCAGGCTTGCTACCTAGACTGGCAGCCTCCCTGGCTGGCCTCTTTTTTGCAAAGCTGGGGTCATCACAGAGCCATCTTGCATCCAGCAGCGTGGACAAAGTGGCCTTGTCTGCAGGTCACTCTCCTTGGGTTACAATGATGAGAAACACTATGATTGTGATCAGCACACGTTCACCCCACACACACATATCCTGTGAGTTCACGTGCTCTCTCTGTAGCCCAAGGGTAAACTAAGCAGCCAGGAGAAGACTGTCTGCCCCTCCCTGCCCTTGATTCTCCCACAGCCCCGGGTTCAGCTGTCCCAGCACTGGCCCCTCCTCCACTAACACAGACTATGAGCAGTGGGTACCCCATTTTGTCCCTGTGGGGACCAGGTTGGCTTGATCATCATTTGCCCAAGTGACAGGGTGGTCAAGCATAGTAGATCCTAGGAGGTCCTAGAGGTGAGATGAAAGGGGCAAAGGACTAAGAGTAAGAGGATGAGAGGAACCTGGAGGGCAAGTGACATGGATGAATGAATGGGTCAATGAATGAATGACTCAATAAATGAGTGAGTCAATGAATGAGTGAGTGAGTGGGTGAATAAATGAATGAATGAGTGAATGAATGAATGAGTGAATGAATGAGTGACTGAGCGAGTGAAGGAGTAAGTCAATGAAGGAATGAGTCAACAAAGGAGTCAATGAATGGGTCAGTGAATGAGTGACTGAGTAGTGAATGAGTGAATAAATGAATGAATGACTGGGTGAGTGTGTGAGTGAGTGAATGAGTGAGTGAATGAGTGAATGAATGAGTGAGTGAGTGAAGGAGTGAGTGAAGGAGTGAGTCAATGAAGGAGTGAGTCAACAAAAGAGTGAGTCAATGAATGGGTCAATGAATGAGTGACTGAATGAGTGAATAAGTGAATGAGTGAGTCAGTGAGTAGGTGAATGAATGAGTGAATGAGTAAGTGAATGAATGAGTGAATGAGTGAGTAAGTTTGTGAAGGAGTGAGTCAATGAATGGGTCAATGAATGAGTGATCGAGTGAGTGAAGAGTGAATAAATGAATGAATGAGGGAGGGACTGAGTGAGTGAAGGAGTGAGTGAATGCATGACTGAGTGGCAGACAAGCCATCAGGCCAGGTCAGGGAGTGTGAGTGTGCTGGCTACGAGGTGAAGCAGCTCTGCGCAGGCTTGCTCATCTCAGGATAAGAGAAGCATCAGGGCCTCAGCCCCTGCTGCCTGCCTCCCACTCCCAGCTGCTTCCTGGCTGGCCAGGCAGCCCCTGATGCCCACAAAGGCCCATCTGTGAGCGCAGACCCCGCCTGCTTCCCTCCCCTCCCCCTCCTGCCCAAGGGTTTGGTCTCACCCACCCCTTCAATTCCCATTAAAATAAACATCCATTTACTGGGGTTTCCTGGGGCACCTTCCCCCTCTCAGGGCAGCCCCAGATTTGCCTTGTAAAACTGCCTCTCTCCTCTGGATTTTCATTTAATTGTCCTTTTCCTTTTCCTTGCTGGGGTGAAGGCAGGGAGGTAGAATGAGGAAGAAAATACAGCTGGCCTGGCCCAGCTGTTTCCCCAGAAGCCCAGAGCGTCTTCTGAAATGGGAAAGGAGGTGGCGGCTGGCTCCCCTCAGCTGAGCAGGATTAAGTTAACATGCTGCCAAGTGTCCGTGGGCAGTCACCTCTGGCTGCGGATTCCACTGCTCCCTGCAGTGTAGCCAGTGGAGGGGGAAGGGTGAAAAGACAGGAGAGGGTACTGCCTCCAGCCACGGCTGCAGCTTGCAGAGCAGGCATCCTGGGCCTCGCTCCCGCTGTGCCTCTGTTTCTCTCTAGGTCTTACTACAGCCTCAGCCATCAGAGCTGGTCCTCCATTGTACCTTTGGGGAGGTGAGACAGGAAGTGAGGCTGAGAGGGTGCCGTGCTTTTTTTTGGACTCAGACCCATTCACCAGTCCATACGTTTTGGTTGGATTAGGTCCAGAAGGTGCCGAGCTCAGAGCTGGGGACACAGCCATAACCACAGCATGGAGCCAGGCCTCAGGGAGGCAGAGAGGGTAGAGATGCCAGAGTTCATGTGACAAGAGCCCTGGAAAGAAGGAAAGTCCAGAAAGGCTGACATGTGACAGGCAGTCAGCAGTAGCCATTGGGAGAGGTGTCCCTGGAGCCCTAGCCCCACCAAGCCCTAGTCGGGGTCGCTGGGACTGCTCCTTATAATGGGGCCCACTGCAGTGGCAAATCTTCCACCTTCCCCTTTCCTACTCCAACAACACACTCACAGGTCCCGAATCCCCTGCCATCTCTTTTGCACCCACCCATGAAATTCCAACCAGAGGTGAGCTCATTCTGCTTCCCCTCTACCTGCGCCAGGAAGGTGAGGACTGTCTTTTTGGGAACACTAGAGTTATGGAGAAGGCCAGAGGCAGATGACCTTGAGGTACTCTAAAGCCCTAGCAAAACTTGGGTTTACTTGATACTGCCAGGTAACAAACATCCCCAGTGCCAAAATAACAACTATCAAAGGACACTAGCAAACAATAATAACAAACATTCCCAATACTGCCCCGGGGGGGAGGGGGTAGGCATGGATGGATGAATGAGTGAGTCAATTAATGAGTCAATGAATAAGTGAGTGAATGAGTGAGTGAATGAATGAGTCATGAATGAGTGAGTCAATGAATGAGTGAGTCAATGAATGAGTGATTCAATGAATGAGTGAGTCAATGAATGAGTGAATGAGTGAGTGAATGATCTCTCTAGATCTTGCTGTAGCAAATGGTTCCAAGCCCATTGGCTGGTGGATCAGACAAGGAGAAAGAAAAAGCAAATATAGGTAAGATGTCCACACTTAATCTGAGTACACTTTGTACTGTTCTTATTTTTTCAACTTTTTTGTCAGCTTGAAATTATTTCCAAATAAAAAATAAATAAAATTATATTACAGGACTGGCCAGATAGCTCAGCAGATGATATGCCTGCTTAGGCAGACACAGGGACAAGTATTCGATCCCCAGCATGCTATGCTGGCCCTGGGCACGCTAAAATGGCAATTGAGACTGGGCGTGGTGGTGTGCGCCTGCAATTCATGTGTTTGGGAGGCTGAAAACAGGAGGATCACTGAGTCCAATCTATGAGACCTTATAGATCCTGTACTAAAAAAAAAAAAAAAAAATGTATTATAGTAAGCCCTCAATTCATGGACATTTGTGTTGCCAACTTTCACAGGTAGAATGTATAATACTTGTTTTGTTGGTTTACTAACAAATCTGATTCAGGAACAATTCTCCTGGAACAGAACTCCTTCCTAAGTCAGGGGCTTACTGTACATAGGAAATTTGATAGCGGTTAAAGACAACATTATACTACTATTTCAGTCTTTGGAAACTTGTGACAACTTATTTGGTGGTCCACCAATATTGGCTTTGGCAAATTCCACGTGCACTTGAGGATAATTCTATCATGATTTAGTGCATCATTAGATACCTTTTGTTGTTGTAGTTTTTTTTTTTTTTTCTCGGAACTTGGGATTGAACTCAGGCCCTTATGCTTGCCAGGAGAGCACTTACTCTCCTGGCCATCTCCCCCGCCCCAAACAGTATCAGTCTTTGTTTGTTTTATTCCTTTGGTGGAACTGGGGATTGAACTCAGGCCCTTGCACTTAACTGGCAAGCGCTTATTCTACTGAGCCATCTCCCCCCGCCCTCAGGCACTTTTAATCATGGTATTCATGTGCACTTAATGACTTTCTTAATCTGCAGGCTTAACAACTTTTTTGCCAGCTTGCTATATGCTATTGAGAAAGCCAGGCAAGGTGTAGCACCAGCACTGAGGCGGGAGGCTAAGGCAGGAGGGCTGCCAGGCGTTTGAGGCCAGCTTAGGCTGTAATAAGGAGCTCAAGCCAGGCTGAACGGCATCATGAGACCCCGTTTCAAAACAAACAAACAGTTTAAATAATTAATACTTTTTACATTGTTATCAAAACAAAGAAACAAAAAGCTATTGAGAAATGCGTGTCAAAATCTTCTACGCAGGCTATTGGCTCGTCTATTTCTGGGTACATATAGAAGACAAACAATGACAATAAAAATAGTCCAAGCAAAGCAGCTTGCTCAGCACTCCAGCCGTCCCAGCCACTGTCCGCCCTGGCCCGTCGATCTTTGCAGCTGTGTCTCCACCCAGCACAATCAGAACTGGCTGAGCTACAAGCACAGCAGAGCAGTGGGAGCCTGCTAGAGAGGCAGTGCAGCCAGGCACAGCGGTGGATGCAC
>PVKA01054800.1:0-10600 GCA_004027165.1 Ctenomys sociabilis
ACAGGCACACGAAAGCATCCCCCAGCAAGGCGCGCTGAGCTCTCGGGACTCACAGCGACTTGTAAATCAAAGGCGCTGGTGTCCTTTCATCCGAACTCCATGACTAGATTCATCCTCTCGTCACACAAATAAATTTCTCAGCTTTCAATCTGTAAAACATTTGTATAAAATTCCCAGTGTCTGGCTTACTAAGAAAAATATGTTTGGATTATGTATGTTAGAAATGCAAAGGTTTAGTTAGGTTTGTGACATGCTGGGTGAGAACACCTGATTTTCATTTAGAGCTCCTCCATTTACTTCCCTTCTTGGATTAAACTGAGCACCTTTCACTTTAAATGGAGGAAGGGGAAGAGGTGGACTGAGATTGCTAAAGACTCCCAATCTACATCCTACATCCCAATTTGGAATCCAGATCCCTGAGCCTTAAGGGCCATAGCCAGCACCGCACTATTATAATTAGCCTGGAAGATGACACATTTTGGGGGCATTCTCTGCATTTTTGGTACAATTCTTCTTTTTAACTTTGTATACTTCATGCAATGATATTTTTTTCTCAAGGAAGTTAAATAATGAAGACAGAGTTTAGTTTCTTATTTTAATTATTATTTTTTGTACGTATTTAGGACAGGGTCTACAGGGTGTACAGGGTCTCACTGAGTAGATCGGACTCATAGTGATCCACCTGTTTACAGCCTCCCAAGTGTTGGGATTACAGGCGTGTGCCACCACGTTCAGTCTCAATTGCTGTCTCAGAGCACCCAGAGGGTGGTGCTGGCATGGCAGGCCTGGGGATCTAGTAGTTTTTTATTTTATTAGTTTTATCTGCCTTTATGGATGGTAGGGGCTGCATTCCAGAGGATTCCAAAGGTTGGTCAGCAGATGGCTTGTGACAGTCCTGGCTCTGCTGCTGCCCAGAAGCAGGGGTGACTGCGCTGACCTTGATTCCCTGGGCCACAAGACTAACTATGGGCTGCAGGGTGACTGAGCTCCGGATGCCTGGAGCCCACAACCCTACCCATGTTGGTCCTGTGGGCTGGCTGGGGCTTGGGAGATGGGGCCTGTGGGAGAGATAAGGGCTTTTCTGGGCATCTCTCAGTAAGGTGAAATGATTGATCAGGGTGTCGGGAAGAAGCGCCAGCCTCTCAGCCAGTCTTGTTTCTGTAAAAGCCTTTTTCCTTCTCTTCCTTCCTACTTTTTCTCCTCCCCTCCCCTCTCTCCCTTTCTTTCCTTCTTTTTGCAGGATTGGAGGTAGAACCTAGGTTGATTACACAGAGCAACACCTCCAGTCCTTGCCCCCTTTTAAATTTTGACACGGCCTCTTGTTAAGTTGGCCAAGCTGGCCAGCAAACCTTTCCTGTCACCTGTGCTCATAAACTTTCTGCCCTCCTTCCCAAAGCTTTTCTTCTTCTTCCCTTACTGTACCAGGTTCTCTGGTCCCAGGACTTTTAAACCAGCAGAGCAGGACTGGGTCCCAGCAGCCTCAGGTGGATTCAAAGTGAGCCCACTGCTATGTGATTGGTGCCACCAGAGTCCTGTTGTACCAGGGCCTCTACTCACGGTGACCTTAGCCTGGCTAATGATGCAACAGAACGTCATTTACAGCTTAGACTTACTGGGATCCTTTTGGTATTGCAACTAAGATCCTTATCAAGCCTTTGTGCGTTGCTTATAAACCACTTCTAGCAGATCAGAAATATAGAGTATATTAGCAACTTCATTCGCGGAGCTATACAGTTCACCGTGGCTGTGAAAAGCCCAGTTTGTGGCACGGGACAGAGAATATATATAAATGAGCCTCTCCTGTCTTAAGAGAATGATCTGCGACAGCCTGTGTGAGGGTGGTGTTCCAGCCAGAGAGCTGAGTAATGGCCCTGCCGAGACGTCCTTGGCTTACGTTAAAACATCCTTGTTACACAGGAAGGCACCAAAGCAGTAGAGATCAGGGGGTATTTTTTTATCCCTATGAAGGGTGTGGAGGCTTCTCCATGCATAGGCGCCAGACAGCATTAGGAGAAGGGAACAGGGCTGACTCTGATGTTCCCATTTCTCATGGATCTCTTTCTTTTTTAATTAAACTTTTCATTTTGAGATAATCAGAGATTCAGTTGCAGTTGTAACAGACAACGTGGAGAGGTTATCTTCAGCTGGTGGTAATGGATCTTGCAAAAATTATAGGACAATATGACATAGGGCTGTTGATATTGTTATAGCCAAGACACACAGGTGCCTTCTGGAACCTTTTTATTTTGATTAACTAAAATAAATATTTAAATAAATTTGGTGGTACCAGGGATCGAGCTTGGGACCTTGAGTTTGCTAGGCAGGTGCTTGTGCTGCTGAGCTATCTTCCTGGCCCTTCCTGGCTACCTTTTTAGAATCTCAGCCACTCGCTTCCTGTTCCCACTACCTTCTTAACACCTTGCAAGCACTAATTTGCTCTCTATTTGTGTAAGTTTGTTCTTTAGTGGTGTTGAAGAAATGGAATTGTGGTCTAGAAAACTTTCTGTGTTTTGCTTCCCAGTGGTGAAGATGGAGTCCAGGGCCACACACACGCTAGGCAAGACCACCACCCCCGAGCCACCCCCACAGGCCTCTTTCTATGGATCGATTTTTTTTTTATTCTGAGCCTCCAACTCACAACCTCCCATCAGCCTTCTGAGTACTGGGACTTCTAGGCATGTGACACTGCGCCCAGCTGGACTGAATCTCCAGAGTTCAATCAGGGTGCTGTGTGTACCCATAGTTTATTCCTTTTTATTCTGAGTGACATTTCATGAGATTGATCTACTATAATATATTTAGCCATTCACTCCTTGAAGAATATTTGGGTGACTTCTAGTTGTTGGCTATTAGGAATAGAGCTTTTATAAATGTTAATGTACAGGAGGTTGTTGAACACAAGCTCTCATTCCTCTGTAAGAAATGCCCAGGATAGGAATACCAAGTTGTATGGGGGCTGCAGTTTTTAGTTTTTAAAGAAATGGCCACCCTGTGTCCCCAAGCAGTGGCAGTGGTTATGCTTTGCACCCACAGAGCATGAATGATCCAGTTGCCCTGCATTTTCACCAAACGTGGGGACTTCAATACACTGCATCCCAGCCATTCTCACCAGTCTGCAGAAATCTCTTGTTGTGGGCTTTAAAAAATTATTTTAAAGGGGAAAAAATGAAAACAATAAACACAAACACAAAGACAAAGATTAAGCAACATAAAACATTAAAAATGGTACAGAATTTCAAAACAAGAATAGAAATTTGACAATGGTTTCCTTGTGATTTTAATTTGCATTTCTCTAGTGGCTATTGGTGTGGAATATTTTTCTGAGTGCTCATTTGCCACCTGTAGATCTCTTTCTATGTCACTTCTTTGTGAAATGTTACTTAGTAACTTCTGCTTGTGTGCTGTGTATTGTTTGGGATTTTTACTGTTGAGTTTTGAGGTTTCTGTGCATATATTTTAGGATAATAGCCTTTTATTGAATATGTGGTTTGCAAGTATTTTCCTCCTCTTTGTAGCTTGCCTTTTTATTTTCTTAGAAGTCTATTTTGGTTTTGAAGTTGTTTATTATTTGCAAAGTTTTGAGAAAAAATTTAAAATGGGGCAAGGGAAACAAATATAAGGCACCAAGGACTAGCGTAGGAAAGGTGAGTCCTGTTTGAAGCAAAAGTTATAAAGTTGTTACTAATTTTTAGTTTCAAAATGTAAACTGTGAGACAAAATATTCAGTGAAATAATTGTCAACCCAAGATTTCTTGTGCTTAGCAGGAACTTAAAAGTATGCACAAGGCCAGGGAGATGGCTCAATGGAATAAGTGCTTCCCTGGCAAGCACAAGGGCCAGAGTTCAATCCCTGGTTGCACCAAAAAAAAAAAAAAAAAAAAAAAAAGTATGCACAATCCTGGGAAAATTTTCATCCTATTGTGAGGTCTCTAGTTGTAAGGAAAGCCAGAAAATATTTACAAATCAAATGAAGATGATCAATTCATAAGAATTATCACTGCAATGCAAGAGATTATTTTAAAACTAACAAAGTAAAGAATGCTTTATTTTTTAATTATGAAACTCAAATATTATAAATATTTAGGTAAAAAATCTCTTCAAAGGTGTACATTTCCAAATAAAGTGGGTAAATTACTAAATGCATCAAATTATGAGGCTCTGTTTGAAGAAGAAAAATATAATCTAACCATGAGTTTCTTTGTAGGCTAGCGGTTTGCTTTTCTTGTTTCCAAGCAGCCTGTGGGTTTTCACATATTTTATATGTGGTATTAATTTTGTGGCACAGTGCTCTTGAGAATTCACAGCATTTTCTGTTTCCTTAGAAAAGTGTTATAGAAGATTCTGCTGCTCGGTTTCGTCTGACTGGGTCACGGAGTCACTTAATACTGTATTTGATGGGATAGAAATTACTGGGAAAGTTCTGGAAAAGTTTATGAAAGATAAGGAGATATCTATTCCACCATTTTATCTGCAGTTGACATTCAGCATTCTCTAAGGCAGGAGGGTCCAGGAACTGTATTAATCTTTAGATCTCATTTCAGCTTTGTTTGTCATAAAAAGGTCACTAGAACTATCAGGAAACTGACTTGGATTTACACTCGCTTCCTCCTGCCTCATAATTGGATGCATTTAGTAATTCACCCACTTTATTTGGAATTGTACACCTTCCTCCTGAGGCTGAGCACAGCAGGATCACTGAGACGGCTGCTCACGCAATATGGAAGGCAGGCAGCGATAATCCCAAAGACGGGCGGATGCGCGGATTAGCCGCAGCTGATCCCAAATGACCGAATCTGAACTACTAACCACGTGTCTTCATGTTATGACGTAGGTATAAGACAAAATCATGGTATGCGATTGTTGGTTGATTATTGGCTGTAGAAGGTGTGGTATTAATGTGGTGCTTGACAGCTTGACAGGGGACTGCTCTAGGGGTGCATATTGCTCTGGGGGAGGGAAATATTTGAATGGAGCTTTTATCAAAGTTGGAACCACGTGGAATTGCCCTTCTGTGTCAGTCAATTTCAAGTGGTTCCATCTGTAACAATTGCATAAGTGAATTATACCTATTGGGCAAGATCTTTTAGTTAATTAATTAATTAATTGGTGGTAGTAGGGGTTGAACTCAGGACCTTGCTTTTGCCAGGCAAGCACTTATTCCACTGAGCTTTTTCCCCAGCCCCAAGATCTTTTAACATGACAAAATCACACACCACTCTCATCGTGGCAGGTGATGGGGTGGGGGTGAGAGGACAAGGCGTGGCACGCTGGATCACAGTGGCATGGGGTGAGAGAACATGGATTCTTCTAGACTTAAAGGGAACCAGCCACTTACGGCAAGACGGGGCTGCAGCTAACGCCATACCACAAAAGGCACAGTCACTTCTGCATGTTGCGTGGACCCAACAGTATGAGTGTGAGCTTTAGGACTCACACTGACAGGGCTACTCAGGCCTCAGTTTCGGGCTCCTGAGGTCAGAGAGGTGGATGGTTCTCCGCAGCCAGCGGAAACTGCATCCAGCTTGGTGTTCGTACAGCACGATACACATAAAGAGTAATCACCAAGAGAGGGCTAAAGCACCTGCTGAGGTGGATTCAGGGTTCAGGGTTCGATCTCTGGTGTGCTGTGCTGGCCCTGCCCCAGGGCAGGCTGAGATGGCGACTGAGACTGGATGTGGTGGTGCACGCCTGTAATCCCAGCGCTCGGGAGGCTGAACGCAGGAGGATCACTACGAGTCCTGTCTGTGTAGACTCTGTACACTCTGTACTAAATACATAAAAAATTAAAAATAACTGCAGAGAGATAGAGTCTACAGTTACAGAGACTGCACCTCCTTCGTGTGGGGACCATTATGAGGTTTTATAGAGCTAGCTCAGGAAAGCGCTGCTGTTTTCTCTGAGAGGCAGATCTGTGTGCTGTGGCTGTTATAGCTCATGGAAAAGGGCTTGATGGGCACACTAACCCATCTCAGTGAGTAGCAGCGCCAGAGATTTCCACTTGAAATGTAGCTGAGTTTCTGGAGTTAGTTGCTACAAGCAGCCAATGTAAGTTAAAAATAATTATACAGCCTTCAACATCTAAATTTCTTTTAGCTGTCTGTTCCCCAACAGCGTCCCCAGCGTGTTATTAAGAAGCTGACCCCCGGCTCTGTGACACGCTGGGCTGGGGAGAGCTGATCACATGTGGTCCGGCATGACTGGCTCAGCGCAGCGCAGCATTACGGCTCTTCCTGTGGATGTGATTCTGTGTTTGCTCTCTCTTGTTGAGGAGGGAAAACATAAAAGACATAAAGCTGCACTGAATCTTGGAATTATTTTCACAGGCCTTACTTATTTACCAAGGAAAATGCACAGAGAGCAAGTACTGCACCTGGTAAATGCAACGCAAATCGAGTTTACAGGTATGAATCCCGAAGGACCGTGTCCCATAGTCCTGCAGAAAGGAGCTGGGTTTGAACTTGACTCTGAGTCACCGTCCTGCAGTGTCTGGTGCTAGGCTTTCAGAGAGCTCCCTGGCCAGCAGCAACTGGTTGGAAGCCAACACGATTTGGACATACTGGTGTGGCAGAGAGACTATTAAAAAAAAGAGAACATTTCTACAGAGAGGTAGGAGGAGGAGGAGGAGGAGGAGGAAGGGTCACTTAGGCCCGCGTTTCTCTCTACAAAGCTCTCTTTTGTCAAAGAGAGGAACTGGTTTGAAAAGTTTTCCACTTGCTCTTCCCTCAGGGACTATTCACTCAGAGGAAAATGTCAACAGCCACAGCAAACATCAATTTTGCACTAATTGAGAGCTCCTAAAGAAGCTAAGACTGTACTCCGCATTCAGTGTACTTGTGGTGTGTGAATTCCTGTTCAGTTTTTATACACGGTGCATGCTGTACACCACATAGCCATCTTTTACGGAAGAGTAACAGCAAATATCAGGATGCAGCTCTCTTTATATGAGAAAAAATGCCAGAAGAGAGAGGATGAGAAGAGTGGGAGAAAGGTTGGACGGTGGGAACTGATGTATGAGTTTTTCTTTTTTTTTTTTTTTGCAGTACCGGGAATTGAACTCAGGGCCTTGTGCTTGCCAAGGAAGCGCTTATTCTGCTGAGCTATCTCCCTGGCCCGACAGTGGGAACTGAAAGAGTTACATAGGAGGAATAAATTCTGATGTTCTATAGCAAAAAAGTGACTATATAACAATTTATTGTGTATTATATGTTTCACGAAGAGTTAGAAGTAGAGAGTCTGCAGATTCCCAGCATGCAGAGATAGTCCATATTTAAAGATAAGGAAAAACTGCTCACCCTGTTTCAATCATTTTATATTGTGTGCATCTATCAAGTTGGAGTCCATAAATAGTACAGTTACTATATGTCAGCAGCAATTTAAAAATTGTATTTATTTATTTTTTGTATTTGGTGCAGTCTGTGGGGTCAACAGGGTCCCACTACACAGATCAGACTCGTAGTGATTCTCCTGTGTTCAGCTTCCCAAGCACTGGGATTACAGGCGTGTTCCACCATGCCCAGTATCAGCACAGCCCAGGGAGGCAGGGCCGGCATGGCAGGCTGGGGATCGAACATCCGAGGATGCGTCTCCCTAAGCAGGTGGTTTACTCTGCTAAGGCCCTAAAAATTGTATGTCTAAGGAAGAAGTTATAGAAAATCTATTTGTTTATTTAGTTAGTAATTTTTGGCAGAACTGGGGATTGAACTCAGACCCTTGAACTTGCCAGGCAAGCGCTTATTCTCCTAAGCCATCTCCCTGGCCCCTGAAGTAAAATTTAAAATAAGGAATGTACTACACAAATACTGAATTTATGCAAAAAATACAGTCTTTTCCATAATACTAACACAAGATAATAAAAACAGCATGGAATGCACGGTATTAGACAAAATTACCCTAGAGACATTTAAATTTTTGATGCATTTATAAAGGGGTCAACTGTTGTCTCACAATTGCTTTGGATCAGATCATTCAGCATTCTCCTTCTCCTTCTCCTTCTCCCTCTCCTTCCTCTTCTCTTTCTCCTCCTCCTTCTTCATTTCCTTCTCCTTCCTCTTCCTCTTCTTCTTCTTCAATTTTAGGGAAGGGTCTACAGGGTGTTCAGGGTCTTACTGCTAGCTTGGATGCAAATCTTCAAGATCGTGGAGGCAACCTGTTTCTTCCCAATTTGAATCACTGTAAAGCCATGTGATTTCAGAAAAGCCCTCTGTTTCCCACTTGGCTATCAGAAAATGAGTCAGCTCCAATCTTGTGAATATTATTTGAAGGTTTTGAGGAAGCAACCACTATGAATATGGGAAAGATTGTTTTCATTATTTTACATATCAAATTTTAGAAATCAAATTGGTGGCAAACATATTTCTTTGAGTGCCGATTTCTGGTTTGGTATCTTAGTGGTCTCTTGTGCATGGTCAAAGCGAGTGCAGGTAGACACACTCTACCAAGTGTGCTTTATTATTCATTCCTCTGCCGGGTAACTCATCCAAGCGAACAAAAGAAAAGCCACTTCTCCAGTGCCAGAAGCAGACAGAGAAAATGTGGTGCAAAGGCTTGCCAAGGAGCGGCGTGGTTATTTCTAAGGCCAGCATAGCACATTGTAATATACAAATCACGATGAACAAATATGGAGAATATTTAAAATGCCCCTTGCTGCAGGTAGGGCACACTGCGGCTCAGTCCCCGTGAGCCATCCCGCATGCTGGCCCCGCCATTCTCACCGCTTTCTGAAGCTGTTTTGGAAATTCTTTCCTGAGTGTCTTCATGGTTGCCTTCATGTTCTGAATCAATTCAAATTGTTTCACAGTCATTTTGTCTTTGGAAAAGAGGCAGAAATCATGTTCTGCCAGATCCAGTGCATGGGATGGATGAGTATACACTGTAATTTTTTATTTGACTGGAGTTGCTGTAAACATTTTGAGTCAATTCAGGACACTGAGGCAGTCATGAAAACACTCTGGTCTTTATATCATGGAGTACTACTCACCCATAAAGATGGACAAACTTGAAACTTTTTTAAATTAAAATTTTATTTTGAAGAGTAAAAACAAAAGCAAGAAAAACAAAAACAAATACAGAAACAGAGCAACATACAACAACATATATGTTGTAGGTTTTCACAACAAGTATATCTGATTAACAATGATTGATATATTATCTATTTTTGTCACATCTGTTGCTCAGATTAACAGATATAGTCATGCAAGATGGGACATACGATTGAATATTACTGCATGCTTTCAAGACATGTTAAATTTTTGTTCTTGTTTCTCTTTTTCTTTTATTACCTTTTCTAAGAAAATATTTTAAAGAGATTATAGTAGTAATTGATATGACATTAGAAATGGTACACATTCAGAAGACCAAGATGACAGACATTTAAAGCATGATTTTTGTATTATACATTGCTGTCCTCAACATAGTTGCTTAGTCCACAGATATCAGCACACAGAATTAATCAAGGTGAGAATTCTGTACTTAACTGCTATTTTCAAAAACTGATGGAAATTCTTAGTACAGTCACCTCAGTGATCCTGTATATATACTTGTATGTTGTTCCCCTTACCTTTCTTCCTACCTTTTCTCCTTTCTCTCTTCTTTGTTGTTTAATCCTTCAGTTCTGTTTCTTTCCATTTAACTGTATCTGTTATACTTTTCAGGTTTTGTTTCTTCTTTTGGGTTCCTACACTAGGGAGACAATATGATATTTACACATGTGGGTCTGGTTTATTCCACCTATGAGTACAGCTTCAGGTTGCACCCACTCACTTATGAAGCCTTTGGATTTGTCTTTATAGCTGAGTAAAACTCCACTGTATGAAAACACCACCTCTTTTTCACCCTGTCCTCAGGTGATGGGCATTTTGGTTGTTTCCAAGATTTGGCTATGACAGGTTGTGCTGCTATAAATGTTAGAGTTTTTTTTGGTAAAATTTCCACAAGGGGAATAGCTGGATGGAATGAGATTTCCAGTCCTAGTTATTTGAGGAGTCTCTGCACTGATTTCCACAGTGGTTGCACCAGTCTACATTTCCACTAATAGTGGAAAAGACTTCATTTTCTCCCACAGCCTCTGTAGCATTTGATGTTAGTTGATTTCTCTATGATAGCCATTCTTCATGGGATGAGATGGTATCTCAATGTTGTTTTAACTTGTATTTTTGAATTTCCAGTGATGTGGAACATTTTTTTCATATATTTATTTGTCTCTTGTATTTCTTCTTCTGAGAAGTGTGTAATAATCTCAGATTCCCATTTTTAGATTGGGTCTTTATATTTTGGGGCCCAACTTATTCTTAGTTCTTTTTATATTCTAGATAGAACACCTTTGTGTGAGTGATTATTGCTTAAGATTTTATCCAATTATGTGGGTTGTCTTTTCACTTGGTTGGCAATGTCTTTTGACATGCAGAAACTTCTCAATAAAAGGAGGTCTCAGCTGTT
This sequence comes from Ctenomys sociabilis, assembly GCA_004027165.1. Lineage (NCBI taxonomy): Eukaryota > Metazoa > Chordata > Mammalia > Rodentia > Ctenomyidae > Ctenomys > Ctenomys sociabilis. Next base: position 10,435 of record PVKA01054800.1, read on the forward strand.
GATTCTTTCAAGTATTTCCCATGTGGTTTGACTTTTGTTCATGAAATTTTTGCCTACCCCTATATCTTCAAGATTTCCATTTGCTTTCTCTTCCAGTAGATTGTATTTCTGTTTTAATGTTTAGACCTTCAATCCATTTTTACTTTAGTTTAGTGCATGGTGATAG